>JARQTH010000196.1:61308-95232 GCA_030142595.1 Trachelus iudaicus | reverse complement strand
TGGAATTAGGGAAATATAAAGTTGAATATCGCTCCGCTTATACGTTCCGCGATACGTATCCCGTTGCATTGTAGAATCGCCTTTAGCGTCTTTTACTCACGTGTCCTGAGTAAGACCTAGTCTCGTGTGATTGATTAGTTTGCTGCTTAACATTTGAACCATATATGTATTGCTGTAAATATCACAATAAATGAGGACGCATATTCCTATGGTGTTTCCGAAAATTTATTTTACCTTGCTGCGTGATTGCTGTCATATTTGCATGCACGTTGCTATCTGGGTATCTTTATGTATGAAACCACCAATTTTGGTTGAAGATCTATATTGGAAAAGATATTGAATTGGTCTAATTTACTGCATATTTAAATTACAAAGGAATAAGGAAATTTATAAGGTATTAAATATACGAATTTTAATTGCTTGACACAAAAACTAACGTGTATAAAATTGTTATCTTAGGGAAATGTCACAAGAGATCTGATAATATGGGGCTTCCCGGCTAACGAGTCAACATACAGAGAATTTGAATTTGAAGAAAACCTCCTTCCTAATATTTTCATGAAGATACGGAAACGTACAAATCAAACTGCTCGGGGGCTTCGAACTTCCAGAATTAGCCGGGACGATCCGAGCGAATTGCAGATTCTACCGGTAAATGACGGATTGTTATTGAAAATGCCGCTAGCAAAGTTATCAGTACATAACGGTACTAGGGGGAAGATCAGGATGCTGAACAGGAGACCGGCAAACCAATAGCTAATCTTGAGGAGCTCCAGGTAAACTATTCTGTGGAAGAAGCCGAGGCTTACGACAATGGCGAAATTGATCAGAACGACTATTCCCAGTAAGTTCACTATGTTAAAATCAATTAGTACACATCACATTTATTATTCGTTATGAAATGTTTTTAAAATATGCCATTTACATATGAAGATATGTGAATTTCTTAATTTCCTAATATGCAAATAGTTTAATAGATGAACAATTTAGCGAGAGTATTTAATGTTTATACAAACTTTCTCCAACTATACAAACATTTAAAATTAGTATCACCCTTTATCTTTTTGTTACTTCAATTAAGCCGATCGATAATTCCAATTAGAAAATATTTGAAATCACAGGATACTATCACTACACTTTTATGTGAACACATAGTCTCCGTTAAGGGAGAGGAGTCACCAAATTTTTTCAAAATACATTTTTTGGAACATTCTAGCTTCTGAAAGTTCTGAGGATATTTAATCTTTCAATTGTAATTAATTATCTATGAAAGAAAAGAAATTCACAGAGTTAAAGCCTATATAGATACCTATATATGGAGTGTCTAGATAGATTTCTCAGCATGAGATATAGTATTTTTACAGTAGATTCTGGATTTTGGCAACAGGTCGTGACTGCAGTGGCGAGAACTGAAGCGACGCACACTCTGCTCCTTTGTTGACTGCACAACCTCTCTCTGACGCTCGACAGGATTGTAACAAGCAGTATGAACTGTTATATAACCCTACATTGTGTGACATCCGTACCAAAAATATTAAGCCTTAAATGTAACGCCCCTGAAGCAGGTCCTTTACCACGAGTAACAAAATCGTCGACTGATAGGCTTGGAGAAGATCGTGAGAGAATTGATCGAGAATTGATGTGGCCAAAATCGAGAATTTACTGTAATAACTCTGCACAGGATTCTAAACCAGCCACCATTTATGCATTATGTCACTTTATTTTCTTTCTGAAGGAATATCTTACGAAATGAATTTTTTAGATTTTTAAAATAATACTATGAATAAGTAGAATGTATTTGAATTCAAAAAAGGTCATTTCATAGTGTATCGTCTTAGTTAAAAAATGAGCCCTCACTAATTAAAATATAGATATTGGTATGACTTGATTCCTGCGCAAGGGTGTTGAAAAATGTAAGTTTTGTTTTATTTAAAAAGCTTAGCTTCATATTGTGTTTTGTGCTGATTGTGCTGATATTTTCATACAAATATTTAATAATATTTAATAATATTCAATAATATTTGTAAGAATTACACCATAAGTAGTAAGTTTAGTTTTTCCTTCTAATTTCAAATATTCCATATCATCTCTAGCCTGTTTCCAATTTTTTCAAGTATTACATGTTAATGTTTTCAGTCATAGTAGAGTAGGTTGAGGCACAAGGGCCCAATGAAAACTTTTTTATTATCATATCTAAGGTAAATATGACCATAAAGAGTTAATACTACACAAAATTTTTTAAATGGATGTTTTTTTCTACAATATGTATGGGTCATTCTACGTCAGATTTAAAACCAAATTTTTAATTTTCCTGAAAATTGTTTCTCTTGTTCTTGAGGAGAAAAATAAAGACACGCATTTTTTTATTTCAATATGATATAAAGAATTTTCGAAATATCGGTTTTTTAATTTATCGACTCCAAAAGCCGGTTCTTCTTTAAATGTATCGTGCATCTTTCACTTTTCGACTAAAAGGAAAGCACTGCAGGGCAAAATGTGAAATAGGATTCACTTTAAAGTCCACGTTTTAATGTTTGAAAATTCGGTCGTTTAATAATTGTTATGCAACAATTACTTAAACAATTTATATTATTTCAAAAGGGGCATCTTCAAATTGAATAATTTTGTCTGTAATTTGTTATTATAGTACAGAGAATATTGTCTGAAAATTTTAAAGCGGACCGTTGAATATTTTTTTAATTGTAATTCATAATATGTGACCGTGCTCACGATTCGCGCGCGGGCGAAGCACCGATTCGAGCGTGCTTGGACATTTTCGAATTATCCCGCTATCCTTTGATGAGGTTTTCACCTAGTTCAAATGAATGATACTCAGGGAAATGTTAATAGGTTCCAGAGTAACATTTTCAAATCAAGAAATGGTCATTTACTTTAATTACAATATTGATTTACATACAATAATACAGAAAATTATATTCTCTCGTCCTCGTCTTGTTGCTTTTGGATTCTTCGCGTAACCGTATCGTCTACAATTAACACAGGATAAAGGCTAAGAGCATCGACGTGTCGAAGCCGGGTTCCTGCGCGGTGCTCCACCTCATACTTGAAACCTTCTAGGAACAGTGCCCATCTTGCGACTTTAGCTGCTAAATCATGTTTGTCCAACGTCTTCCGAAATGCGTTACAATCCGTGACGATTTTGAATCCGATGCCTTGAAGGTAGACCTGAAACTTCTTCAGCGCGTTGATGATGTCAAGTACTTCTAGCTCGTAAGAGTGAAATTTTTTCTCGGCATCCGACGTTTTGCGACTCATATAATGGACTGGGTGAAAAGCGTCATTTGCAGTGTCCTTCTGCAATAGGATAGCCCCATACCCCATGTTACTCGCGTCTGTATGAAGCTCCGTTATCGCATTTGGTTTGTAGATTCGTAACAACGGCTCTCTCGTCAATACTTTCTTCAGGTCGTTGAACGATTTCTCTTGCTCTGTCACAAAGGCAAACTTCTGGTTGCCCTTGAGAAGGTCCGATAAGGGACGAGCGATGATCGCATAATTCAGAATAAACTTGCGGAAGTAGCCCGTCAGGCCGAGAAAACTCTGAATATCTTTTCGACATGTTGGCGTCGGGAACTTCTGTACTGCCTTAATCTTTTCATTGGAAGGACGGACAAAGCCACCTCCGATGATATGTCCAAGAAACTCGATCTCTTTTTCCAAGAACGCGCACTTCTTCCAGTTTATCGACAATCCTTTTCCGGCTGCTACCGCGAGGGTTTCGCAGAGCCGGTCGAATGCTTCTTTTTCGTCTTTGCTAGGTATGATGAGATCGTCCATGTAAGTGATAACAACACCTCTTCTGCCGAGTTCATGAAACACTTCATCCACGAATCTCAAAAACGTCGTAGGGCCGTTACACAGACCAAACGGAGTCTTCGTGAACTCGTATTGTCCGTCGTGTGTAACGAATGACGTGTACTTTTGACTTCCTCCTTCAACCGGTACATGGAAGAAGCCGTTTTTCAAATCAAGCACCGAGAAAACTCGTTCCGTAGCCAAAGCATCGATGCAATCTTCGATCAGTGGCATTGGGAACTGATCGCGAATGATCTTCTTGTTGAGCCGACGATAGTCGACACAAACGCGACGAGATCCGTCCTTTTTCGTGACAATAACGACAGCGCTTGAGTATGTGCTTCGGCTGTGGGCCTTACGGTATCATCATTTAACCATTCGTCAACTTGTTTTTGTAGGATCCGCTTCTCTTCCACTGACAACCGTCGTGGTTTTACTCGCATGGGTTCCTGATCCTTTAATACGATTTTCATCTCAACGTCAGTCTGCACCTGTTGGGTCGGTGTGTAATTGTTTATCAGTCTCCCGATCTCTTCCTTGTACGAGCCGCCAACATTGATATCACATGGTTCAATGTAGTTGATCGTCAATAATTTACTTGCTGCCCATCCATCAGTATCTTCGTTTACAAGACTAACATGTTGCGCATTTTTTCCATCTTCAATTTTGCGCGCCGAACTTCTGTCACTAATTATCTTGAGTAACTTTCGAATCGTCGCTTGTCCTCCGATTATGCGAATGTCCATTTGCTTTTGCACGTCTTTTCCCAAGAGCATCTTCACGTCCATTGCGTCTATCGGAATAACGTACACTTCATTGTTGTAGACTTCCCTATGAATCATCAACTCGGTGTTGAAGACACCGGTCGCTTTGCTTCGTACGTTTCCAAACCCTTTGAACATCCGTGTCGTCGGACGCAGGGTTGGACTACCAATCTTACGATACTCGTCTTCTCGCAGAAGAGTCTTGGAGCAACCTGTATCTAATATCGCCAGTACATTCCTTTCGTTGATTCGAACCGTCACTACATCATCGTCAGCTGCCATCCGATTAACCTTGTCCTCCCGTCTGTCACATTTTGCTGGATTTTCACATTTCGTCGAGATATGCCCAAATTGGTCACATCGGAAACATTTTGGACCTTTGTCCTTGTGGGGACATTCTTTCACTTCGTGGTCTGGTGATCCGCATGCAAAACAACGAGTTTTCTTTGTCGTCGACTGTTTATCGTCGTTTTTCTTTTTATCTTTACTTGATTCAGTCTTTGAATCTACTTTACCTGTTGGTTTCTTTCGGCCCGACTTCTCGCGCATATGATCATAAAGTTCTAGATTTTTCTTCACCTCGTTGATCGTTCGCGAGCTGTACAAAATCTGTTTGTTTGTTTCATCATCCGGAATACCATCAATAATGTATTGGATAAGACCCTCATCTTCTACATAACCTTGATTTGCAATGGTTTGCATCGCATAGACATATTGACGCGGAGTCTCGCTGGTTTGTCGTTTTCTTTTCTGCAACTGCGTATGAATAACCGCGCTGTTGACCTCTACTTCAAATTCTTGGACGAGGCTGTCTTTGAAAACCCTCCATGTTGTCAAACCTCGCTGTAGAGCGATGAATTGTTTCGCCGATCCGCGAAGCATCTTCTTCCCGTAAATTACTTTCTGCAAGTCGCTCCATCCCAGCAGAACGCTCGTATCTTCAAACTCGTCTATCCACTTGTGAATTGTCATTTTATCGTCACCAGTAAACACAGGAATGCTTCCTTCGACGTCCTTAATAGTAAACGTATTTCCCATGTGATTGGCCTGTGCTGTTCTTCGTTCGCTGGGTGTGTCACGCTGACGATCTGCTAGCGCTCGAGCTTCATCTTGAGGTTCGTCATTTTCACTACCTGATTGCCGAGTCCTTCGTTCAATTGGATCCTGTGGTAGTGAACCGCGTGTTCTTAACTGTCGACAGCTGGTGTTTTCTGCTGGTTGTGTATCACGGTGTTGCCTCGAAATTCGAAACGTGTTTACTGGTTGTTGCGTGTCGACCTCGTCACGACTGTCATTGTCGTCGCCTGATAAATCGAGTTCTGAGTCTTCGTCAGAATCTTTCTACGCTTTTCGCAACCAATCTTGCAGAACTTTCTTTTTTCCCACTACTGATAAATTCATCTTTTTCAGTTCTTCCCGAAGCTGCTGCACCGTCATTTTCTCGATCGGTATCTCCGATATTTGAGAATCTACATTACCGACATTTTGTCTATTTCCGGTTTCGCTCGTCGCACTTAAGTAGCCTGCGCCATCTTGATCGCCACCTCCATTTTCCTCAGCGACTCGGTGTTCTCTGTCTTCGCGTGATGGTGACGTCGTACACATTTTGACAACCTTACGTGCCACTCAAAATATACGCGACAATTTTTACGCTTTTACTTTTCAGTTTGCGCGATATGATCGCCCCGCCCTATTTTACTACCGGTCTCTCCTGTATCGTATTCAATTTTCACGAAGACGTTGTCTCTTACACAGCTTACGACGCACTCGACGAACGACGCGACTATCTTCGTACAACTGCCTTCTCACGCGACTGTATTTTCGATATATACAACGAACTGTAATGGACGCTGTGTCGCGGGTTCGATCGACAAGCCACGACTTCAACAGAGTTATGCTACGCGCAACGACTTTTGCGGTGCACACCGTTTTGTACGCTCGATCAAAATCCGCACAACGTTTTTCGACGCGTTACAACGTGTCACTCGACTTCGACTTTTCGATCCGCTTGCTAGATTTATCACGACGCACAATGGCCGACGCGTTCGTGCTTGCTTCCGATTCGACACTGCGATCGTTCCGATCGTGCAACTTTTCAACTTCACCGTATTTCACACTCGGTTATCGGCCTCGATCCCGGACGAGCCCCCAACTGTAGGGATCTTTTCCGAGGGAGCATGAAATGACGGACGGCAACTATAAGAATCTAAAGAATATTTATTCAAAAACGAATATGCTCATGGATTGTCTTAATCCCGACTGACTCGTCGTTCGCTTCTTTCCCCCCGCCCCTTCGCCGCGGTCACGTGACCCCTCAACTCGGCCGCCATCGCCAGGCCCGTGGCAAGCTAGGCTCGGGGCCCACTCCTACATGTTCGAATAGCGGTTCGATGTCAATAAATTTCGGCGATTTTCTATTGATTATTTCGGACCTTTCGATTGAAGAATTCTTCTGTCGAAAATTAAAATTCTTTTCGAATCGTAAGTCTCGCGCGACAATGATCTTCCGTTCATTTGGCAGCGAAACTCAATACGTCTTTGATCTCTCATCGTAGCCAAGGAATATACCCTTAATTCCTTGTATATCAAATTGTCCTTCTCTTGGATTTTTGTTCAATGTATAGGCTTTTCTCCAAATATCCTGAAATGTTTGACGTGTGGTCGCTTACCGTAGAACACTTCAAAAAGCGTCCTTCCATTGAGAGGCGTAGTGAGATATCTATTCCTCACATAGTTTGCCGTAGCAATTGCCTCTGCCCAAAAATATTTAGAAAGGCCAGGTTGAATAATCATACACCTTGCCATTTCAACGAGAGTATGATTTTTTCCTTTCAGCAATGCCATTCTGTTGAGGCGTGTGAGGAACCGTAAGTCGTCTCTTTATTCCTTGAGTCTTGAGGAATTTGTCGAATCCTTGCTACAATATTCCTTTGCATTGTCCGATTGTATGCACTTTATGGATCTTCCGGTTTGTTTCTCTATCATGGTTTTGAAACCCTTAAAAACCTTGAATATGTCGCTTTTATTTTGAAGGAACCGAACTTCGCACCATCGAGAGCAATCGTCAATGAAAGTCGCAAAATATCTTGCTGTTCCTCTCGACTCTACACGACTAGGACCCCAAATATCTGTGTGGATGTGATCCAACTATTCAGAGATTCTTTCTATTCCTTACAAGCACGTTGAACACGGTAACAATGACTCGTTATCTTTCAAATTCATCCCAATCACCATTTCTTTCTTGTACCTTTTCAAGAGATCAGTTTTATTCAGATGCCCAAATCGGTAATGCCAAGTCGTCAGGTTCGTCGTTATCTCTTCGATCGATGACTTGCAGGCTTGTTCTACTGTGTTTCTGACATAATATAAATCACCGACGCGATCAGCAATCATCTTGATTTTTCTTCTCTATCTTCTACGACAGCGAGCTTTTTCTTGAAAATAACGAGATCATCCTGATCTGTTATTTTCACGACACACATGAGGTTTGCTCTAAGATCAGGTACGAGCAGCGTATTCTCCAGATTCACATTTCTGCTTGCCTTTCCATCCCAGGTCTTAATACTTACGGAACCCTTGGCCTTTACTTCTGTCGAAGCGTTGCTTGCTAGACTGAGATTTTTGTGTTCCGATCTTGTCAATTCGTTGAAAGAATTCTCGTTGTTGCAGAGACGTGATGTCCATCGACTATCCAAGCACCACGTATCTCTTTTCTCGGTAGATGCAGCACGAGGTGCAGTATTGATGTCCGTAGAGACAAGAAAATTTACGTCTTCTGCTACTGACGCCTTTTCTTGTTTTTCGGGATAATCCACAGCCTTATGACCAACTTTCCTGCACTTGTGACATTTATATTTGAATTTCTCTTTGTTTGCGGCATTTTCTCGAATTTCTTCTTCTGTTTGCGTACGAACATTGCGTTGGGATCACCTTCCTTGGATTTTTCTTTCCTGGTGTTTACTTTGTCCAATATTTTTATTTTTAGTACCTCGGGATCCGGAAGAATATCTCGAGATTGAATGGCACACCGGAAATTATCATAAATGTCAGGCAGACTATTCAGAAGCATTATAGCTTGTTGTTCATCTCCAGTAATAAAATCCAAACCTGACAGTTGACTGATAATATCGAAAAATTCGTTCATGTGCTCCGAAATATCGTGATTTTCTTTCATGTGAAGAGTCGTTATCTTCTTTAGAGAGCAGCTTTCCTGGCAGGTCCTCGCGATTCAATGATCGATTCCAATTTCAGCCAAACATCTCGTGAAGTTGCACAATGCCTTAATTGCTTTAATTCCGCGTCTCCGATGGTCAAGTACAAATCCGCTCTTGCCTTCTCGTCCTCTTCTATCGAAGCTTCCACCGCAGCTGTATTATTTTCCGCAAGCTCCGGCTTAATTTTTCTTTCATTCACGTACGCCCAAATTTTATTTTTTGTCAGATTCCTCTGAACTCTTAACTTCTACGTGTCGTAATTATTTTTTGTTAACATCGGTATTCGCAATGATGTTCCCGAGGACGTATACATGGTTTCGTATCAACGCACTGCTTTTCCTGCTTGAACACGATAAAATTCCACGCGTTGTAATTTATAATTTCCTCTTTTTTTTACTTATAAGTCCCTGGTCGTATAACCTATTGCGCAGAATATCCTCACAGGGAATAAAGACGAGGATGGATATCCGAGACCAGGGTTTATTCAGAGTAGAACGTATATGAATGTGTGTTCAGTGTGACAGATAGAACAGGAAGTAGGATAAACAAATTCACAGAAAACAAAAGCATCATCATATAGATCATCTTTTGTCGATCAGCGCTCATTCGATACCAACATAATAACAAATTACAGAAACAATTATTCAATTTGATGATGCCCTTTTTGAAATAATACAAATTGTTTAAGTAATTGTTGCATAACAATTATTAAACGACTGAGTTTTCAAACATTAAAACGTGGACTTTAAAGTGAATTCTATTGGCATATTTTGCCATGCAGTGCTTTGCTTTTGCTTTTCATATCATATTGAAATAATAAAATAAGTGTCATTTTTTTCCCCCTCAAAAACAAGGGAAACAATTTTCAGGAAAATTAAAATTTTTGTTTTAAATCTGTCGTAGAATGACCCGTATACAACATTTTTCTTTTACTGAAAACCTATATTATATTATCTTTTGAACATATTTTTTTCAGCAAAACTATATTTTAATATTACAAACTCTTGTTAATAATATTTATTTATATAATAGATATTCATTCTATTTGACTGAAAATTAATTTTTACCATCTCTTTAATTACTTAAAATCATTTGATTCTTTATTAAATGATGCATTCATTAATTTTATTACATTTATCAAGAAAATGGCTGGGAATAATTACAGGTATAATAAGAGGAAATCTCATCTTTTGTACCCTTGCATTTATCGTGGACCCATTTTGTACAAGTGTTGCACTGAATCCATGATTCTGGTGAATAGAGCTGTTGATAAATGGTGCATGGTACATCATCAACTGATTCCCAGTTACTCCCATATTAACTATTTGAACTTTAGTATTTTAACGATCTTTTTTCTTCCTTTCATTCTCTTCTTTTCATTTTCTTCCTGTTTAGTTTTTTATCTGCTTTTCTGAACTAACTCATTTTTATATGGGGATCCGTAATTAAGCATGCGTGTGAAGTTAACAGATCAACTTACAGCAGATCATAAATAAATGGGAGTTCTTTTTAAATAAATGGGAGGCAGCAACTGGGTTCTATAGTTCCTGGTATATTTTAGAAATAATTTTCGCTATATTACCCGAAAAAAACAAGCTGCAAGTTGAAACTTGCAATTTGCTTCCTCCGAATCGTAAGTAGTGTACGAAGTCCCTATATGAGGAAGCATTTTCATTTTTTTTTAATCTTTGGCTTCCTTATAGATGAATCTTAATCTACTACCGACGATTCAGAGGAAGCAAATTGCAAATTTTCAATTATTGGTTTCCTCGAAAGATGACTTAAATTTCTTTCTAAATCTTTTAAAGATGCTGAGTTGTTAACAGGAGGTTCAAGAGCCTTGTTACTTCTGAAGGCTCATTGTCATTGAAAATGTCTGTATCAAATGACCAAATTTCTAGTTTTGGGCCATTTCGTATTGTTCCTTTTTTAACCGCTTTTTTAAAAGCTAAACTATAAAGTTCAGACATTTCTTTTGGAGCCACCACTGGACCTGGTTATAATCGAAGCCATTCTTTGACTTTGGCAATACAAAAACAGAGATAAATTGCATAAGGCTAATGTAACCTATGCGTACGATGGGCTGGTATGTACAGCATGATAACATTCCGTTCCTTAGCATATTCAATTATTTTCAAATTATTAATGTGGACATTGGTCATCAATCAAGACTGGAATTGCTTTTTCTTCGGTAGATTTCTTTATTTTAACAAATTACTTAAAATATTCAAAAAAGAGACTACTTTCCGTGCAACCTGTAGGATTATTGTAAATACTCTCCAATGGTCTAGTAAAGTGTACTTCAATAAACTTACTGACACTTCATTTTAGAGAACACAAACATCAATGGCATATAATTTCCAGGCGCTGATATGCAAACTTCAACTGTCACCAATTATCTTGTCCTCTTTCTCCTAAAGTACAATAACTACTTCGACTTGGGTTTTTCTCCTAGTAGCTATTATTTATGATAGATATTGAGATGTGATTGTGATTTCTATTTCATCCATGTTAAATAGTATATTGTGTACCAAGGGCGTAAAGTGGTCTTTTTTAGACCGAGTGTGGAGTTTGCAGTACGAATCGAAGGCGAGGTAGCACGAGCCGAAGGCGAGTGCGTCTCCGAGCCGAAGACGAGTACTGCAAACCACACGAGGTCAAAAAGCCCGCTTAGCCCTTGGTGCACACCATAGTTTTTGTGACGCATGTATGGATTTTCGCGTTTTTCATGGCTATAAAGCGGGCGTAAAGTACCAGTTTTTGCCCGCTACTCATTTTTTTGCCCGCTGCTCATTTTTTTTGCCCGCCAGTAAAAAAACTGCTACTTTACGCCCGCTTAATAGGTACGAAAAACGCGAAAATCGTGCATGTGTTACAAAAAATCTATTTAACTGTTAAATTGTATTTTACAATCAATAATTATAGGAATTGAAAAGAAAAAAATTGTAGACTAAAACTTTGTTAAAGTCGCCAGCGCAAGCTGTAGAGGTAGTCTCCAATTTTCGAAGAGATACTGCGATTTTATGATATTTCAAGAAGTCTTTCATCCAGTCTTTACCCGCCATTCCATTCACAAAAGAATATTTTATATAAGTTATTTTTGCAAGCTGGAATGCCAGAATCCGAAATTCTTTCGATGTTAAACCGTGTAGCAGCTCTTCATGGTTCTTATTTTGAAGGGGGGTAAAAAACCTCCAGCTGAGCGAAAAATGAGTTTTTTTAGGTAAATATAATTGTTTGGAATACTGTTAATAATTACAAGATAAGAGAAAATTTCGATAAATATTTAGCAGAGACAGAAAATTAATTATCAAATGTCTTAAGGATATTGGAGCGTCTAAACGCCCTATTTATTTATGAGCTAATTAACGCAAAAACACGTGATGTTTTAAATAATGTTTATTCATATTATTAAGAGTTGAAAATGTAAACATGAGCTCAATATAAATTGAATGTATGAGCACTATATGCTGTCAAAAAAACAGTTTCAGTTTCGCATCGTTATTTCAAAATCCAATGGGCTGATGTGTACTTTCTTGTTGAAGGATGTTCCCAGGATTTGTAGTTTTCAGTTCATGCTCTGAAAAAAATGATGGAACCGCAATCAACGCAATGGAGTCGATGTTCTTTACATTTTTAACATGAAATGAATTTGAGGTTTTCGAGGGTTAAATGCGTCCTAATCTCGGTTCTCATTAGAACCTCAAAGCTGCGAAACATAACATAAGTTCTATTTTACTTATTGTTAGTCTTTCCCTATCTAAAAAATGTCATATAAGCCTGGAAAACCTTAATACATTTTTGTCGTTTAAGAGTTCAATATTTTCGACTCAGAATAGGATACCGTGAATGTTGACTGGCTCCTTGTATCCGGCAGGAAAGACGCGATCTAGCCGATCTAGCGATCTAATCGGTCGATTAGAAAAGTTACTACTCATCCTAGGAACTTTACCCAGTATTTATACCCGGTACTCCGCGAAAAGTATTCCTCATAACCAGGTCCAGGTTGAAGTCCTGACCCGTCAATTTAGCGACATTCCATGGGTCTTTGCTCCAATTATTTTTCCAAACGCTGTCTTGCATTGTGGTTGTGCATCAGAGGTATTCTAGATTAACAACCATGGCACGCTTTGTCAGGAAAATACCGTTGATATATAGGAACATAACACCACACATGACAGATATTTCCGTTTTCGCCACTTATAAGTTTTCGATTTCAAGTCGAGTGAACGCTCGCATGAGTATCGCGTAAGATACGACTATCTGTGCCCTTTGGTTCGAGGCGTTCTAATTATCTTATTACTCAATATTTTCTCATAATTTTTATTTCGATAATTAATGCGTATCGTAATGCAAACCAGAAATTTAAGGAAACAAATCGTTTTTGTTTTGGTAATTGCTCCCTTAACCTTTAACATCTAAATGTCAGGATTTTCCAATTTTCGAAAAAACATTTTCTTCAAGTTAAAAAATTTGATATAAAATGAATATTAATATTTTACGATTGATAGAACAGTAGCGAAATATATTTTGTCGAAAAGTATTCTTTCTATTTATAAAAAGTTCATTTTTGAACTATTTAAGGCCGTTTTTGAGATACACTAATTCATTGTCGGAGCTTCCAATGTTCCTGGTATAAATATTTCAATGCCAAATTATTATATAATATTTCTGACGGCATTGTTGACAAATTTTAAAGAAAAAAATATGAGATTTAAAAACAGAAAATCAAATAACCGTAAGTACTTATTTGCACATCCCAAAAAAAGTTAAAGTTAATAAAAAAGTTAATAAAAATTGAATCGTTCAGATCAGATTCTAAATCCACATCGAAAATTTAATTCAAGATTGAAAATTCTTTCAGTCTTAAGTTAAATCTGATCTGATCTTATCACATTGAATAATATTTTCCTGGGGGCAAATTAGATACATTTCGTTGTTATCGGACGAGCATCTTAGCTCCGTTATTTCGAACTTCATCATTTTACTTTATATATATCCCGAAAAACTCAAAAATCTCTAAACTATCAGAATCGTAAAAATATTCGTGAGGTGTTCCGAGTGTAAGAGTAAAAAGATTAGAAATTAATATTTAGTTACACTATAATTTCATCACGTATTATCGTGATAACAAAATCTCAAGCTCGACTACGAGCCTTTTAATAATTAATTGTCACCTTAAATAACGAAATATTAGTGCAGAGACATCTGAAATATAAAATATGTAATGGACACATGGGATTTCAAAGATTAACACATTGTGGACCTGTCATTTTATTGTTAGCTCTACCCAGGGGCCATGAATGTTAACAATGGAAACCAAAGAATTTTCATGATCGACCTCAAATATTAAAATAGAAAACACGAAAATCCCCGGATCCATCCGCAATGTGTTAACTATCGCGCTTAAAAAGAAAGTAAAATCACCAGTTTCTCACAAAAAATTATTATTGAAAGATACAAATATAAATTCAAACTCATTTACAACTATTATGGCGGTTTCTACGGTGAAATAGCTGATAACGCTTTACATCGTCAGCTGCGCTGTCCCCATTGTCATCAACATGGTTTTTAGAAAAAAATAAAATAAAACTGAAAACTTGTATTCAAACTCCAAGTTTCTCATATTTTATGAGTCACAGAGTTTAATAAAAACCTTTTAAAGTTATTCCACGGCAGTACAATTTTATATGCTCGAGAATATTAGGAACCCCGCTTAAGCACCCACAAAAAATGAACCTTCGCACTCGGAATACCCTAATTGAATATTCTTAGGCATCAATAGGTTTATTATAAATCAATGAGATAGCTGACGAATACATTGATTATCTTTGAAGAAAGGTTAGAACATTTTAAATCAAAATGTCGTAACTACAATTGAGGTTCCTAAAACTGATATACGCAAACGTATAGTTTAAAGAATGCACTGAAAAGTAACAGATGCTTGTAAGAATGATTATATCAAAGAGATAGAGGACTGAGTTATCATATATATGTGAAGAAATCCATGAATTTGTAACTCAGTAAACATATTTGTCAGATTTATGTAACTTTTACATAGCTGCTATATTCCACGCAGAGTTCCTGTACCTGAAATGTACCTATTGTGGTTGTTGCCAATCAAAAGGCCGATACACGGAGCCATCGCGATTATGCTTTTATTGCTTTAGAGCTGACATAACTTGGTACAAGTTCTCTGGAATCGAACAACGATCGAGATGTCAGAACACATCCCCATCATGAGCGACGGCTACGGGCTCTCTCATTCTCACAACAAGCAATTTCGAGAATATATCACCTAAGGGCGATTCGATTCAAGAGAGGTAGGTCAAGCCCATAGACACGGGGATCTCTCATTCTCACATTACACAACATATGAGAATATATCGCCTACTAGCGATTCGACTCAAGAAAGATAGTAGAGCCCCTTCGGTCCAGTAGGCCCGACCACCAAAAATGTTAACATTGACTTTGCTTAGAAACATTCTCACTGCCATCGCACATGACGAAAAGGATCCGACATCCGCCCGAGTACGCACCGCTCGCTCTCGCGCTCACTTCACTACTCCTCGTTCCATTATCGCTACCTTTCTTACTTCTCCCGATAATGGAATCACAAAAAAAGATATCTCCGTATATTTGTCATTGATATTTCTTTCCTTGATAGCGTTGCTATTTCAAACGTTAATCTATAAACAATCAGAATTTATTAATTTAGCAACGCGATGAACAAATCTATATTAACTATAAATATTAACGAAAGAATAAAGTATAATTACTGAAAAATATTAATGCGATTGTCAACATACTCCTCCCAGGTACAGAAATATTAAAAATCCTCTGTACCTTCATTTTTCACCGGCAATCGCACAATTTTAACTAGTGGTCTCTTGAACACTCCCTTTTGAGTTTTTACATCCGCCACTCTAACTCGTCCGTCTGTATCTGGATACGTCTTAGTTACTATTCCTTTGGGCCAAACATTGCTTGGCAACGCGCTATCCGAAATAACTACCACATCGCCAACTTTCAGAGCTTCCGTCTCGTTATTCCATTTTGGTCTGTATAGTACAGTTGGAGCGTATTCCTTCACCCATCGTGACCAAAATGAGTCAGCCAGCCTTTGCGCTATCCGTTATTGTTTTCTGCAGTTCAAATCGGTATCGCTAAACCGTCCAGGGATAGGAACACCCGACGAGGCCCCAATGAGAAAATGATTTAGTGTGAGGGCCTCTGCGTCACGGGGATCCACCGATACGTGTGTCAATGGTCTGCTGTTAACGCTGTGTTGAGCTTCTGCCATGAATGTCAGCAGTGTCTCTTCGCGAGGCGATATCTCTTTAAGCGTTGATTTTAAACAGTTTTTGACGCATTTTACTAGGATCTCCCAACTCCCTTCCATATGTGGAGCGGCTGGTGGTATAAATCGCCAATCGATTCCACAGTTGATTGTAAATTGTGATACCCTTTCAGTGTTCAATTCGTGTAAAGCCCTTTTTAACTCAGCGTTGACTCCCACGAAATTCGTTCCGTTGTCTGAGTAAATTGCAGTTGGGCATCCTCTGCGTGCCATCATCCTTCATAATGCCATTATAGCTGAGTCCGTTGATAAAGAGGTTGTAACTTCTAGGTGCACGGCTCGAGTGGTAAGACATGTGAAGAGCACTCCCCATCGTTTTTCTTTCCTACGTACCACCGTGATTTCCATGGGCCCGAAATAATCGATTCCGGTATAAGTGAACGGACGATGATGATGTGCCAGTCGCGAAGCGGGTAAATCTCCCATACGTGGAACTTCGGATGGAGATCGCTAAATGCGGCACCGCCGACAACGAGATGCTACTGATGTCACGGTTGGACGTAGATGAACAATCCAGTACTGTTGTCTGATTTCATTTATAACCATTTCGGTACTCCCGTGGCCCGCGTGTTGATGGTAATGATACACTAATAACTTAGTGTATGGGTGTCGACCATCCAGTATGACAGGGTTTTTGGCAGACTTGACTATACCTTCTGCTGCAACCACTCGTCCGGCAATTCTCAGGATGCCCATAGAATCGAAGACAGGAGTCAAGCAGCGTAGTCTGGTGTTTCGTGGTAGTTTGTTTCCAAGACGTAACGCCTGTATCTCAGCGGCAAAACTGTCCGCCTGTACTTGTTTGCTCCAAATCTCGTCGGCCCTCGTCAGATGTTCCGTGGTAATAGCCCTTTGTGGTTTCTTTTTGAAAACCTCTATGGCATAGAACACGCACGCCGTACCACAGATCAATCGACGCCACGAGGAATATCTTCTGATATCCGGCGAGCTAAATGATTCCCCTTCCGTACAAATGTTCACGGGTTGCATTCTCAGTTCCTCCATTACGTCTTAAGGTGTGGCTTCTGCTTGGTCCAGGTCCCAATCACCCTCCCCATTTTTAAATATTCGGGTCCACGAAACCATCTGCCGGATGCTGCGAGAGCATCGGGAGTGCTCCGGGTCGCGTCGTCGGCGGGGTTATATTATGTTGGGACCCATTTCCATTCGCGTGTGTCAGTCAGCTCATCTATCTCAACGAGCCTGTGAGCCACGAACACCTTATAGGAACGCGGGTCACAGTTTATCCATCTCAGAACAGTTTGGGAATCAGTCCAAAATACTCGTCTGAAAATGGGATAATCATGTTCTTCGCCTATGTATCGAGCCAGTCGACTACCCAATAACGCCGCCTGAAGTTACAACCGTGGTATTGATAGAGGTTTTAATGGGGCAACTCTACTTTTGCTTGCGATGAACGAAACCGCCACGTGGCCATCGGTGTATTTCGTTCTCCAATATGACACCGCTGCATATGCCCTTTCGCTGGCATCATAGAACGTATGTAACTCGACTTCTTCTGCTCCTAGCGTACAGTCCCTCTAACATCGGGAAATGGCACAATGGTAGAGAAGTTGTAGATCCGAAGTCCATGCTTTCCATTTCTTGTATTCGGCATCTTGCAACTGATCATCCCATTTGATTCCGCTCCGCCATACTTCTTGTAATAACATTCTGCCTTGAACAGTAAAGGGAGCCAAAAACCCTTGTGGATCGAACAAAGACATAATTACTCGAAGCATCTCGCGCTTTGTTGGTGTACAAGTTCCATTGATTATTTCGTTCGGTATTTTAGCGAGGTCGACATCGAATGTAAATGTATCATTTTCGTGGTTCCATTTTAATCCCAAAACTCGTTCGACCGGTTGGTCGAATGACAGTTTTACTGTTGCTGCAGCTAAGTCATCTGGTTGTATGCCCTGTAGAACCGACTTAATATTACAGGCCCATCCGCGTAGACTGAACCCTCCCTGGCGATGTATATGCATGACCTCGTGAATCAGTCGTTTGGCCTCTTCTTTCGTATCAACACTATCGAGATAGTCATCCATATAGTGTTTGCGTATGATAGCATCAACCGCCTGAGGGTACTTCTTCGTGAACACTTGAGCATTCCTGTTTTTTTACATATAATGCCGTGCACGGAGATGATGCTGCCCCAAATATCAATGATGTCATGCAGTAGGTTTGTGGCTTAAGATCTGTGTCCTTTTCTCGCCGCAGAAATCGTAATAACTGCTAGTCTTCCGAACGTACCCTGACCCGAAGGAATATTTCCTTTATGTCGGCCACAAAGGCTACTTGATTTTGCCTAAAGCGCATAAGCACTCCCAATAGGTCGTTCAATAAGTCTGGACCGGCCAGTAGACAATTATTCAGCGAAACTCCCGCAGTCCTTGCTGCCGCATCGAACACTAAATGCAGTTTTCCCGGCTTCTTGACATTTGTTACCTTGAAGTGCGGAAGGTACCATATACGATCACCAACCGGCTCGTCCTCCTCGACCTTTCGGGCGTATCCTTATTCGAAAAGGTTTTCAATTTATTGGCGGTACAGCCTACCAAATTCGAGATCTCGCTTGATTTTTCTTTCAATAGTTTTCAATCGTCTCTTGGCGTAGTCTTTGTTTGATGGAAGCGTTACGTTATCATTCTTTCATAACAAACATGTCTCCCAAGCCTTCCCTATTTGCACTGTACGAGTCTCCAGTAATTGTTCGGCTCTTTTGTCCGTTGCCTTTTTTCGAGTGATATTTGATACACCAATGACGTCTATCTGGAAGCTGGATTTTACAAGCTCATGAAGAGCAGATTCTTCATCTTCTTCTCGCTCAGATAGGGGCTCTGCAACTCGCTCCTTATTTAGAAAAATCCCGTGGGGAATAACACGTGAGATCGCCACATACCCATGAACGACCCACCCCAAAACTGTACGGGAAGCGACGGGTGCATTGCGCCGCCCTTCCGTGCTTTTAGTGTCAGGATTAGATCCCAGTTGTCCTGCCCTATCAATAGGGCAGGTTTCGCGTTTTCATACTCGGTAAAATTAATGCCTTGCAAATGTGACCATTTAAAGGAGTCTCCCATATGCAACGATTGATTGGGCAATGATAAAATCTTAATCGTACGAGCATTACTAATGGTGTAAGTTGATCTATTTTGTGGACTTCTTATATACTTCTATCGTTACCCTCTCACTGTCCCTATGCACGATCTCTGATACTCCTATGCCGCTCAATCTGAGATCACTTGACGGACCTGTTGCCCCAATCCTCCTCGCGACATCATTATCAATTAAAGACAACGTGAATCCGTCATCCAGCAATGCATAAACAAACAGGCTACACTTGAGACCCTTTAATTGAACCTGTATAACCTTCAGAAGTACCCTATAATCGATATATAGTCATATGTCATTTGAATTCCCGGGTAAATTTTCAGTATTCTCAGGAATCTGCGAATCTGTCGCTTCAAAGCCTTGTTTTATCGTGGCACTGACAGGATTGTGAAGCAAGGTGTGGTGACGTCCCTTGCAACCCTGTTTCTGACAATATTTAGCTTTGCACTTGAAGCTAAGATGAGAAGATTTCAAGCACAAGAAACAAACGCGTTTTGTTTTTGCCCATTCCCAACGATTCTGAGCCGATTCAGCTAAGAATTCGTCGCACTCCTGCACAGCGTGGTTCGGATCGGAACAATAAAGGCAGCACCCGACTCGTTTGTTAATTCGTTATTTTTGTGTATCCTTGGATTTCGCTTGTTTCGTGACCGTATTGACTGATGCATATTGTTCCCGAAATCGCTTCGCTCTTGGGGCTGACGTGCTGTCATTAGGTTTCTTTGGTCCTGACCTGGTACAGCCTTTACCGAGGACATTAGTGCCCGCCTTGCACGCCATTTCCGCCTCACGCATCAAAAAACGTGATATAATAACGAGTTTCGGCTCCCCGTTTGAATTTTCACACAAATATCGATTGTGATGGTAAACCATCGCCGAAGACATTTTTTCAATGATCGTTTTAGCTAAGTCTGGACTATGAAGGTAGCCAATATGATTCATTGCTTTCATTGCCGCGACGCAATTTTCCACTCTGGTTGCAAACGTAATCAAATCTACGTTATTAGTGCCGATCTTCGATAGTTTCCTTAGGTCCTGTACCAATGTGTCTAAAATTATGTCAGCATTCCCAAAGCGCAGTTCCAGTGTCCTCATTATTTGTTCTGCACTACTAGCGGTTAACATGAGGGAAGCGACAGCTTCTTTTGCCTCACCCTCCAAACAGTTATAAAGTCGTGAAACGTTTTCGTTCTCTGAATATCCCCCCAATTCGGTCGATAGTTCGAACGCCTCTTTGAATCGCAGCCATTCAAATCCATTTCCGTTAAATTTATGTAGTTCTTTAGAGGACGTCATTCTCTGTATGAGTTTTTCCATGGAGACTGAAGTCGATGAAGCGCCACGTGCGGATTCCAAAGCTCTTACAATTGTGGATGCAAATTGTTCTGCACTTTCGGAAACTGGGGCTGATATGATTAGTTCTACTCGTTGTGGTCCTTCTCGTGGAGGGGATACCGCAGAAAGACCTTCGCGTAGTTGAACGTCATGTGAAGTACCGTTTCGATGTGGGACGCCTTGCTGTAGGGGGTCGTTCAATTGTGATGTCGTATTATCGGCGACATATAATTGCAACGACCGATTCACGGATTCCCTTGAACGTCGGGTTAGCCTGCCTTGCGAAACAGCAGAACGAGCGTATTCGGTGTTTTCCTCGTCGATTTCGGCCGCTTCAGCCGCTAACCGTTGATCAACCAACTCCAAATCTAGCTCCATTTGCATTTGTAGGGCTCTTCTACGGATCTTTATCTTCTTCGCGATCTTTATCTTCTTATAAACAATCAGAATTTATTAATTTAGCAACGCGATGAACAAATCTATATTAACTATAAATATTAACGAAAGAATAAACTATAATTACTGAAAAATATTAATGCGATAACATAGGTCTTAGTACGTAGAAATATTTTTGCATAGCGAAACGATTTAGAAATAATATTCGACTTTCAATAAAATTTTGCCTTAAAATTCATAATACACGGAACCATTCATATTATTAGCAAATAAAATTTACCTTTCGCCTTAAACTCCGAGTTCTCCAATAATAGCTTTTGATTTCAATTTAAATATGAAAATATATATACCCATAAATCTGTAAGTATTCTTCATATAAATTTATTCAGGTGGAAATTCACTATTGGCAAAATATTGGGTTGATCGGAAAGTAATTTCGTTTTTTCCCAACAGAGAACTTAAGTGTATTTTTTCACAGCCATATTCACACTTAAGCCGTTTTGTCTTTGTATATTTTGACAGCTGATATAGTAAGGCTTGTTCACGACTTGCTCATGAAAAATTTTGTTTGATTCTGCGCAATAGATTTTGTTTGGTGCCCTATCAAACATGGAAAGTCGAAAGCAGCATTTTCGGCATATTTTACTTTTTTTCTATCGAAAAGGTAAAAATGCTGTTCAAGCAAGAAAAAAGTTATTCGATGTTTATGGAGAAGATGTATTGACAGAACGTCAATGCCAAAACTGGTTTTCACAATTTCGTTTCGGCAATTTTTATGTTGAAGATTCGCCACGTTTGGGAAGGCTAGTTGAAGCTGATGACGACAAAATAAAGACATTGATTGAATGATTTACTCAAACAGAAAAGACCAGAACTGATCAATAGAAAAGGTATAGTGTTCCACCAAGATAATACGAGACCTCACACAAGTTTGGTAAGACGCCAAAAGCTTTTACAGCTTGGATGGGATGTACTACCACACCCACCATATTCTCCAGATCTGGCACCTTCGAATTACTGCTTGTTCCGGTCTCTATAAAAGTTTTTAGACGGAAAAACCTTGACTTCAAATGAGGACGTCAAAAATGACTTGAATCAGTTTTTTGCCAGCAAAGATCAGAAGTTTTATGAGCGTGGAATCATGCTACTGCCAGAAAGGTGACAAAATGTGTTGGATCAAAATGGAAAATATATAATTCAATAAAATATTTATGCACTAAGAAAATCGTCTTTCATTTTCACCAAAAAAAAAACGAAATTACTTTCCGAACAACCCAATATATTCCTTTTGGAAAGTAACTACTAGAGTTTAATAGTCCTTAGTAGTTTCACTATTATAATTGAATAGTGCTTAATAGTATATATTAAAGAAATCGCAGTAATCAGTTTACTGGAATATAGTAATGTAGCTAATATGCACTATTGAAATCTGTAGTTACTTTATTGGAATACAGTAATACAATAAATACAATGTGTCCACAACATACATATATTGTAAATAAATGTTGTTATTAATTATTTCTCGAAATTAAATTTCACTTAGTTCAAATTAAACAAAAATTATAAGCGTAGTGCTCATAGTCGTGATCACTATTTTATAGTATGAGCACTACTTGTAATAGTGATGGTAGTACTCACCATATGAGCACTGCTCATAGTCGTACTCACAGCAGTGCTTATGCCAGTGGTAATCATATAATACATACATAGTAGTATAGTTTTCACAATATTGCGCGAATTTACAAATTGAGTTAAAATGTTCACTTGAACCCAATAAATACATTTATTTTGAATTTAGGGTCAAAAAGTAATTGTATTTGTTTTTAATGTGTATAATTAAACCTCTGGTATACCACCTAGTACAATGTTTGAAGGGATGCCATTTCTAAACAATCAAAGATATGGGGTCTGAAAGATATGTATCTGAAAATTAGGAGAATAATTTGGAATACGTGTAACACGCATTTTTAGTGCACTTAGTGCCCTACGAATCGAGAAATAAACATTTAAATAGCATCCAGGGCAATATGCTATTCATATTGTCCGGGAGTGATTGAAAAATTGTGTTTTCATAGCGTATAGAATTTTTCTAAATTTTTGGTTCTTTAAGAACCACAAGAAAGCTTGGACGTCAGAAAAATCTAGCAATCTCAAGTTTGTATAGATTTCATTTGGAGCACGAACCATGTGAAAAACATGCAAATTTCTCAAGTATTTTTTATTATGTAGTAACCATGTCTCTACTCGCTTCTCTGACACACGTATACCTCACTTGTACTTAGACTATGTACTTGGTTGTACGTATTGAACTAGGAAATTACCGCCGTACTGTCGTTATCTCATCCAGGCGACATTCTTTTAAACGTCTCCCAGATTTCTACGAATCATACAACGGGAACCAAGACCATTATCATAGTTGAAAAGCAGAGACTTTCAGCTTTCCATTTCACTATTGTAATTTTAAAAATTATACATTTTATGCCAAATAGCACCCAAAGTATGTAAACTTCAAAAACAAACTGATGACGTACTTTTATTATGCCAAATATTACTCAGTTGTTCGATAGAAGGATACTAGAAAATGGTGTCCGCCAGAGGGTTAAAAGAAAAATATACAGTGCGCGCTATAAGTTCCGCAACAGTTGATATCTCTAAAAATACGCGTTTTAGAAAAGAATGCCTGTAACATTTATTTTGGGCTTCAAAAAAAATGTATTATCCGGTGAATATTATTTGACCTTCGAATGTCTTTGAAAGGCTGTGTTAAGATCGACTTAAAAATTGTCAATGGGAACCCCGATTTTGTATTTCATATTCTTGTAACTAATCTCTAGAGCTTTTGATTGAACTACAATTGAACCTATTTAAACCAAAAAATTTTTTCTAAAACGAGTATTTTATAAAGTTATTCGACCGTTTTGGAACTTATAGCACGCATTGTATAGTTTCAGTGGCGAAGCAAGTGTATTTTACCTGGGGAGCAAAAGAAGGCAAAATTCTGAAAAGTATTATTTATGCCGTTTTATTCGACATACCACGACAAAGTGTAATCCAAAATAATAGTAAATTTATTTCAGTAATTCAATACGGGTTACAATATTTATTTTCTAATAGAAGAACTAATCATATACAAATCACTCATGTCTGGAACATGTAACTAAAAATATATCTAGTAAATATCATGGTTGTCCGTGTTACACTTAAACGAGTACAAAACTGCCTGTATATTAGGTATATTATGTATATTAAGCTTTTAACAGTGAGATGCCTTGTACTTCCTAGTAGTTATTTTCCGTAAGGGAAGGGAAAGGGGGTTCAAAAATTTAAAAAAATAGCAAAAGGGCGTATGCTTACTGATTGTGAAAATCCTATATTTATACACTCTTTTGCATTTTGTTACGCGCTATTACGTTTATTTATTTACTTAACAATAAAAGAACCAATCCCGTAAAAATTACGGATTTCCGCTTTCTTGTTTGAAATTACAGAAATTATGAAGGCGCTTTTTTTCTAAATTTTTGTTGACACTTGTCAAGATAAAAGAATGATATAAATGTCAATTTATTTTCTATTAACCACTCTAATTTCGAAGTTCTGTGTATGTATAGAATATCTCAATACACCAAAAGCAAAGCTGGTTGTTCCTATACGGTTAAACAGACACAGTATACTGTAAAGTGTTTTTTCTGTGGTTCCAGTATCAGCAGTGTCTCATGCTCCTCTACTCTTTCCTCCTACTCCGTTCGGATGGTTCTCCCATCCTTCACCTCTAGTCAGTTTAGGTCTTACTGCCCACAAAAGTATTTTGGAAGGCCTACTCGCTGCTTTCATTTTTAGAGAAATTCCAAAATTTGAATGCATATTGTACTTCAATTTCTTAATTCTGTACGGAGAGAATTTTCTAATAAAAATTGCAGTGTAATATGGCGTAAACCTGGAATAAGGTAGAATTACGTACAATATTACTCCAAAAACTGAAATTTTAGATACTCCACCTAATACATTTTACTATGCTGGATGGTAAAATTTTCGTATCTGGAATAGTATATTTCAGCCACGACTTCGTGCTGCCTTCAGACTCGCAGTGCGCAAAATGCTCGTTTGGCCTCTTGTACCGAGCCCGGTTTTTCTTTACGAATGTAATGCAAACTCCGAGATCTATGGAATCGAAAGAAATGCGAATAGACGGTGGAGAGGATCAAGGTTCTTTTTTTTCTTTTTTTTTTTAAACAACTCGGTGTTAACATGGATACCGCTTGCGACGCTAGATGGCACTAGTAATAACAGCATTGCGCGAAGTATTTTCTCCACCGATAATAACATATTTGCAACGCTGTACGAAAAGTTCGCAGTTTGTGCACAAAAAAAATGTGTATAATTGTTGCATATAATTGTTGGTGTACCTTAAAAATTTATAATTTTATTTTGTGAACTAGTTTTATAGTGTTCATATGACTAATGTACAGCGAGTAGACCTTCTAAACCCTATTGTCGCACACGGAATAGTTTTGATTTCAACATTTTTGAAAGAAAAAAGTCACCTGAAGTAACCTGAACGAAGGTACACTGTAAACATGGTTTTAGGTTCCTTAACTATTTTTTCCTGAAAAGTGGTAATACTGGTTTAAAATATGACTTTATAACTTCCAAACATATTTCTACAGTTTACTCTAAAAAAATGCAAAATTTTCAAAATATGTTGACTTGAAAATTTCTCGGGATGAAGTTAATTCAGCGTGCAATGTATGCCATTCTACGAAGATGTGCACACAATGGGTTAATAATGTAACTAGAAACACTTTATGAATGCGAGAAACATATGTGCATATTTTTTAAGAAGGGTAGTTCTCAGGACTTTTTGTCTTGAGGATTGGCAGTTATCAGAACACTTGGTGTTTGTCAGGAAGGTCCCGATAGCATCTTGATACGTAAGGTATACTGTCAGGACCATAAAGCGGCACTCACACCGAATTTTCCGAAAAAATTTTCATGCTACACACTCGCAATTGTGATGGGCTAAGAAATGGTTTTATTAGGTTAGGTTAGATTAGAATTTCAATGCCTCGTGTTTCAAGATTTAGTTTTTTTTAGAAAAAAACACATGGACCTGCCGTTGTGAGTGGTACGCATCACGTAACTACCATTTGACAAGTTTATATATGTGCATAAATATACAACTAAACATGATCTGTGATACATGTGTGTGATTGAAAAAGGAAGAAAGACTGAGAGATGAGGAGGAGGAGGAGGAGGAGGAGGAGGAGGAGAGAGAGAGAGAGAGAGAGAGAGAGAGAGAGAGAGGGAGAGAGAGAGAGAGAGAGAGATTTTGGATTATTCATTACACAGAGATAGTGAGCAGAGCTACTCGAAAAGTGAAGAATCAGAGAATCCACGATTACCTTGGCGCTTATCGGACACGCTAGACAAAGACGAACAGGAGGAAGAGCAATCACAGAGTGAAGTGGATGATGCAGAACAAAGCAGACCTTCTATTGATGATGAAACCTGGTTGACTATTGACGACGAAGTCTCAAGTATAACGTCCGACTTTCATGCCTTTTGGAAAGGTGAAGGCAATATCAAGTCCATCCGAGAGGCTCAAGGTGAGGCACGCTTGAGGCTTTTCTTTTTTTCTACCATTTAAGTTTTGGAGACAATCCGTATTCAGTCTTCAAATATTCATATACATAAAAGAAACAGTAAAATCCAGTTTTACAAAATAAAAATTTCACGATTTTTCAGTTCAGTTTTCATTACGTAAAAGCCGAGCTAAGCCTCTTACGAGATTTAACCAACTGAAAAGAAATTTTGCCAGAACTTAAGTCGCAAAACGATACTCAAAATTTTTAAAGAGGCTAGAGAACTCTAATGGCTACTTTCAATTTGCAATACTAAATATATCTTAAATAGTATAACCTTTACAGATATTCTTAATCGAAGCGAAAGTAATAGAATTTGCGTTGCCTTTGTAGAGTCAGTATAGACTGCACTGAGAAAATTATTTTGAAGCGTCAACCGAATTTTAGTTTATTTAACCGCACATGGAGGTTGACGGCGGATAATCGTATTTCGAAATTATTGAAATAGTCATTTCAATCGTAATTTGCAATAATTTTTACTGAATATTCAATTATTCGGAATAAATATGTACAAAACAAGTTCAAACAATTACTATTGTATTTGGTGTAATTGATTTTTTTTTTTTGTTAAATTAACGTAAATATAGTGTAAATGGATATATAGGATTATTCTATCCAATTATCGTATAGTTTTAGTCTTTTAGATATAAACTAACGCATGTTATGAAATACTGGTATTCGTGTAATCTAACCACAGACACTTATATCCAGAGTCATAACCTGTCAGGAATTTCCCTGATAGAACTCACAATCAGTATTCAAACAGTTTAAAGTAGCTGTCATGCACATTGCACACTAACAAATTTTCATTAAAGTGTGCTATATAATATTATTATTCTAATATAATATACACGGAGAGAATTTTTCGGTAATTAATCCTTTGAAATTCGCGATAAAATTTACCATAAAACCAGTAATCGTGGGACATCGTTACCATTTCATTACTTATTGCTTATAATACACGGTATTTTGAGTGACTTTAAGTAAATTTTACAATGCACACGGTAAATATTATTAGCAATTTTTACTGCGTTACAGCGAAAAATATACCTGACTCAATATAAAATTTTCTGTTGTATTACAAAAAAAAATCTTATTCATATAACCAAAAACTGATGAATATTTTCACACAATCGCAAAACATACTCGTATAGTGTTATTTAGAAAAATCCCATCAGCTAAAGTTAGCTCATTCATCTCTACGGTAGAATCATATTCCGACTGTTTGATAAACCTATGCTTATTAACATGAATTACATTTTTCGAATACTCATTTTTAATTCTCTGCACATATGTGAGAGAATAACTGAAACAAATAAATATAAACTAAATAACAATTCATTAAATTAATACAATTACTTAACAATATATTAGCTAAGTATCATTGCTTATACGTATTGAATATGTAACAACCCAACCATACATTTGAAAAATATACATATCAGTGATTTTAATAAAAAAAAATTTTAATTTTTTTAAAAATTAAAAATTTTAAATATACATCACAGTGATTTTCGTAGTTAACTTCAAAGGTATGAAAAGTAATGCACTCCACGGTAAAATTGAATGTAGTGCACGAGATAGTTTGACTGTTTTAGATGACTTTTTGAATTCAAAAAGGTAAAAGCTATAGTTTTATTTTACATATTTTCAAGTTTCGAAATTTTTAACCTACACTTCAGTAAAAACTGACGTATCGTGATTACTTTTAAGTATATTTACGTGAGTGGCTCTTAAGTATATAAGTAATATCCCGAGCAGAAATTTCGGGTAGGGGAGAGGCGGTGAATCTGGCGCACGTAAGGGAAATCTTAATTACGAAATAAATAATTAATAAACCGTGTTACCATCTAGTCCTAATGATAAGGTAACATTTTAGCTAAAGCTTTACATATTTTTGAAGTAAATTTTATGATTTTAAAATATAATAATCATTGACTTTGCAAATAAGAATATTACTTCAAACTGGACGCCCTTTCCACTAATGTGACGCACAATATTGTCACGTCCACCTAAAAATCGTTATTCATATTTGTAAGATTTTCTTCACAATAAAACACTCAGTTCACCAATAGCTGGTTTATTAATAGAACCAAGTACACTACTTCCAACGCTTATCACCAAAGCAAGCTTTTTTACGTGCTCGACGTACCACGACTCTCCTAATCTCTCTTTTCACTCGCCACTAGCGTTACCGTTTCTCTAGTCTTACTTCAGATGGCGCTTCCATCAACATTGGCGCGAACTTACAAATAACATTTTATTCAGAATAAAGTAATAATAATATATGTATAAGTTATAGTATAAAATTCCTACATATTTAACGTTCTTCATTCGTTATTTTTGTCAAATAGATGATGATCTAATTATTAATCTATTGTATAGAGAACATTCATAACATACATATCGGCAGGAATAATTCACACTTTAACAAAAGGCGATGCGAGGAAATCCTTTTTTAATGTATTTTATTTGCCGCTATCGCGCGCAAATTCGAAGATTGTAACGTGGAAACTGAACAGCTATCACGCGCCTTTTACATGACCGGAAGTCATTTTCAGAAATATTATTGCATCATAATAAACCACAAAAGACATAGGGGAGAAAGAGAGAACAATGCTCAAGTCCTAATAATTGGTCAGAGGACGGGCGCGGATGAGCAATCTCCAGTCAGTCGCAGATTAGTAAGGAATTAAAAAGTTATACAGTTCTGTCCGATGACACAGCAGCCATTTTCTTAAGTCTCAATTAAAAAAAAAGTCGAAGATCAAATTCAGAGCGCAAGTTCACATTTTTAATTCCTAAAGTTCCAAGTCTACACAGAGAGAATTTTTCATATAAAATTCACAATAAGATTTACCATAGAAACCAGTAACCGTGGGACATCGTTACCATTTCATTACTTATTGCTTATAACATACAATATTTAGAGTGGCTACAAATAAATTTTACGATGCACACGGTAAATATGGTTACTTGCAATTTTACTGCATTTCGCAATGTCACGATGTTCTTTGTGATTGAGTTCAAAGGTATGAAAAGTAGTGCACTTCACGGTAAAATTGAATGTAGCACACGAGATAATTCGGCTGTTTTAGATGACTTCGTAAATTCATCAAGGTAAGAGCTATACTTTTACACTACACATTTTCAAGTTTGTAAAATTTTACCGTACACTTCAGTAAAAGCAGACGTATCATGCTTACTTTTTAGTATGTTTTCGTCAATTGTTCTGAAATAAATAGGTAATATTTTAAGAAATGCCATGACGTCGCGTGGTTACCGTGAATTTCACGGTAATTTTTAATGAAAAATTCTCTCTGTGCAGATTCCAAACTCTTTCTAAGTCTTTTCTCGCTGATTTAAAGTCCGAAAACTTCTGTTGCTCAAACTTATACACCTTATTAAGGAAGTTCTCAATAAACGTAAGTTACTTTATTTGAATTTAAATATTGTGTTGATTTTATTATAAACTATTATTATAAACATCCAATCCCTAAAGACGTCCTTATCTTGATCAACCTTCGATTTCTCAAGCTCCCTAGATACGATCGAGCACATCACCCCGTAAGAGTTCAATTCCGTCAGATTCCGTAATAATTCCAGTTGCCTTACTTAAATATTGGAATATGTAATTCAGTTGATATTTCAATATTTCACAATCACTATCCATTTATCTCTATTCCGTTGATAACTTTAATTTTGAATTTAAGGCTATTTCTAGCGTTAGAAATATTATATGCTACTTCCTAGAAGTATTTATACTCTACTTTGGGCGCAAGTAACAGGCCGATCTCGGGTTAAACTTCGAAGATTTCACCCTAAACAGGCCATTCTAAAATCGGTACAGTAGAGTCAATCGATCCCTCCATGTCCGCTTTGTCGATAGCATGCGATCATTATTCAGACGTTACAATATATTTCAAATATATTTTGGCATATATTACATAAAAATAATATAAAAGCAATTATATATTTTTAAAGATAAGAAATCAAGGATTCTAAAACGCATTAAATATGTTCATGTATGTATGCTTATAAAATGTGTTAAGCCCTATTATTTTTTACGTCATAAATTTAATGGTAAGGTATAAAACTTCCCATAATGAAATTATTAAAATACATATATTATTTATAATTCTTATTCTGTGATTAGTTGATACATAAATAAATTTGTTAATTCAAATTTTATGGAATCGTATTACATGAAAATAAGCGTGCGCTACATTAGACACCTCTCCCCTGTAGGCATACTCATTGAATTAGAATTTTCCATGTCAGGATCGCGTTGGGTAGTAATAAGAATCCTTATTAGAAATACCATTATGAAAATCGAAGGCTCGTCGAGAGACCTAGACGGGCACTGGACATGACAGAGAAAATTTTTCCTAGGCAAATTCATAAAAAAGACAACCATGATTTCTTATGTCAGTGTCAGGACCTGAATAGCTCCAGATTTATTTTACGAATTCATAGCTTCCACGACTTCATCAGTAAAGGACCTTGTCGAGAATCGGGCGTGCCTGGGAAATTTGTACACGAGTGTATTGGCAAACAGGTTATTCTGTTTTTAAAAAATGTTATTGTTTTTCAGTGCACATATAAAATGTTTTTTTATAATGATAATGGTAATTATTGATCAAATATATGTAAAATATTTATTAAATGTAATTAATCAAACAATAAATTGCTCAGCTAAGGTGATGCTAAAGTACATGGATCGTACTGCGGATCCGTGCCAGGATTTTTATCAATACGCATGCGGCAACTGGGCTAAACGTAATCCTATACCCAAAGATAAGGCCGGATATGACACTTTCGAAATGCTCCGGGAATCTCTAGATTCCGTTTTGAAAGAACTCCTAGAGGAACCGATACTCCAATCTGCAAAGGCTAATCCAGACGATGCTACCGTTAAAGCAAAACATCTTTTCAAGAGTTGCATGAACTACGGTGAGTCTCAATGATATTCGAAAGAGAGTCATATATATAAGAGATAACAAATATATGATTACATCACATTAATCTTGGATTAACTGATAACACTTTTGAACGAAAATGAGTTACAGTTTCTATATTCAATTATTCCATGTTAATAGCGTTTTTATCTATACTTTTCGGTCCTTTACCAAAAGTTATGTTTGTGAAATACGAAGAATGTGTCCTTTCAACATGGTCAATTCGATTCTTTCAATTTTTTTCCAAATACTTATTCTTTTGTTCTTTACAAAAGACCACGTATTTACACTCTTAGAATTATTTATAAACAATTCTGATTGAAACTAAATGTGATTTATGTTTTATGATGCTTTATTTCAATTCAGTTAAGTTTTATTATTTATTAAATGATCATTAAATCATAATCATCTACGGGAAGCAGTAGTAATGTAAAAAAGCAGCGAAAACGTTATAGGAAATTTTGAAAATAGAATTAAAATGATGGGCCAGTGCTAGATCATATAATAGGCAAACATGTAGTGACTTAAGTACTTGGCCTCAATAATATGATTTCAATACTTTTTATTAGAGGAATTCACAGCACTCCTGTGCTTGGAGCAGTTTTTTACACATAAGTGTTTTTTGGGGGAAACAGAATTACTTGCTAACTGAACTGAATTACCGATAACTTGCGGTTGTGACTGAATGAGTCATAAGCGTAACGTGCGTATATTGATTTTTCATTTTCATCTTAGCATATCCCAATTCTTTAAAGTTGAACATCACGCAATAAGATTGATTAATTCTGAAATACTAGAACTGTATAATAAACTTTGTAAGGTTAATTTATGGCCTATCAACTTGTCAAATAATGATATAATAATAACGTGAAATCTAGTAATGGTTAACCTTCGTTTTAACGATAATAATAATATTAATCAACACTATTCTAATTTTGATACTGTGGCCTAGAGGTCTTGGAGCAACGTATGGAGAAACCATTGGTTGAACTCCTCGAAGAATTGGGCGGTTGGCCAATTTTACGACCTAATTGGAATTCAGAGAAGTTCGATTGGCTCCTTCTTGCTGCCCAACTTCGACTTTATAACAACGACATTCTTATTTCGGAATGGGTAGGACCTGACATCAAGAACAGCGACCAATATGTCATCCAGGCATGTTTCTTTTTCTTCAAAATTCGAGAACCTTTTTTCGTTTACGTAGGCTATCAAAAATAACTTGTTAATTTAATCTTTGATGATTATCATATACTGTTATCATATATCGTACTCTAGGGGAACAGTGTTCGAGACGGCATGGAGAATAACATAGGAAGATGTATGTCGTCTTACATACCTTTCCCCTACATAAAGAATATACATATTAACACAAGTGATTTTGTGCGTCGAAAAGAAAAATGATGTTGCATAGTAACGATGCTCCTTTTTTCATCTAATACAATATCTGAAATAAATGTTTGCACTATTTTTCAATATTAACGCTTTTCAGAATATAATTTGAAAATAAAGAATTCTGATATATCTATTATACGGTATATGTTGACATTCGTTAATTAATTTTAATGACAGGACTAGACAAATCTTGATAATTGAATTTGATACAATTTTTTGGCAGTTTGATCAAACATCCCTTGGCTTACCAACCCGAGATTATTTTCTTCAACCATCAAATTTCATCTACCTTGAAGCTTACAAAAATTACCTGATTAAGATTGCAACGCTTCTTGGTGCTCCGATTGAAAACGCTACGATCCACGCTGATGAACTCATTGAATTCGAAACAAAATTAGCAAAAGTAAGTTTTTTGTTTCATTTCATTGTTAATCAGAAGCGAATGAAGCATGTGAAAGTATCATGCAATTGAAACAAGACACGTTTCGATACTTACTGAAAATTGCAAATAAAACGTTTAACCCGTTTACTAACAGGGTCTCGGAGGAAAATCGACCACCACACCCCAGATGTTTTATTATTTTAATATGATAGCAATTGTCATTAATTTTTGTAGGATATATTTTAACATTTGAAATAAGTGAAACAAGCAATTTTACCAAACTGACACACATATATGATGCCGGGTTCAGGTAAGAAAATCGAGGAGTCACATATACAGGGTGTTCCGAAACTACCTGACCCGGTGGGTATAGCGGTGTTCGCGAGGCTTCACTGATCACGAAAATAACCTTCGTTTTGTCCGGAAGCTCTTAGTTTTTAAATGGGAGCAGGTCAAAGTTAAACAATCAGAGCAAAGCATCAACAGAAATGGTAGGCACCTACGAACTCTGAGTTTTCTTCCCTCGCTTTTGTTTCTCAGTGGCTATGGGC
>JARQTH010000196.1:36867-61208 GCA_030142595.1 Trachelus iudaicus | reverse complement strand
ATTCAGGGTGTCCAGAAAAGTGTGCAACGAGCGACGCTTTGGCGTTTCGCTCAAACCATAGTATCCTCTCTATTATTTGCGCAGCCTAAGGTATATAAATAATCCAGGACACTCTCCTCTCTTACGTTCACCACACGGCTTCAATAAGCTGGACACCATTAAAGACGCCTATATGCATTTAATGTTACATTTTCTTTAATTTGTATATATCTTTATGCATTTCTAAAAAAATGGACATACAAATTACATTTATATGGAGTTAAACATTTTCCACAATGCAATATACTTTTTTGATTAGTGGCATCATAATGCATTTACATTTTATATCTGTAAAGATATAGACTTTACTACATTGAGCAACAAAAACTTTTGATATCCCCCAAAAAACACTTACGTGTAAGAAACTACGTCAAGTACAGAAGTGCTGTGAATTCCTCCAACAAAAAGTATTGAAATCATATTATTGAGGCCAAGTATTGAAGTCACTACACGTTTCACAATTATATTATCTAGCGCTGGCCTGTCATTTTATTTGTGTTTTCAAAATTTCCTACAACGTTTTTGCTGCTCTTTTACATTACTACTGCTTCCGGTAGTTGATTATGATTTAATGGTCATTCAACAATTTATGAAGCTTTAGCTGATTCCTTATCGAGTACTACTCGACGACGACAATTAAAGTTTACTATTACCACTTCTCTATTCACACTACTAATTTTGTTTGCACTATCTCTTATTCTAAGTTTTCTTTGTGCTCTATCACGTGTTGCCTTCTGTTCTACCTGTTTCTTCTGAAAGTCCTCCACCACCTGTCGCTCCATCTGACGGTGGTTAAAATAAGAGGCGCGCGGAACCTAGGGAGCGCGGTATTTTCAAAACCGAGGAAAATATACTTTCCTTACAATCGAAAGTCATCTGCTTCTTCTCCTCCTTCAGAGGGTTTCATTAATGAGAAATTGTCCGATGATGTATTCTCGATTTCGGCAACAGAGAACGCGTCAGAGAGATCACGACTCTCAACAATAGTATCTTTTAGCTTCGGTAATTCTTTAGGCGTAGAGTGTACGATTGTGGCAGAAGCTTTATTAGTTCGCGTGTCCGGCGCATTTAACAATTTGTTTGTACCTTCTAAAGACCTGAGATGAATAATGAGGCCTTTGTCCATCCTGATATTTTTCACTTCGAGCCGAGCTAGCAATGCGTATATCTTTCAACTCTACGAGGGTAGAGTTTTGATGAATGTCACCTGTTATTACAGCTGTCCAAAGAACAAACTACTTCGTTAATTTGACGAGGCGAGAGCTGAAACTAGCATAATGATAAGGATTTAATCTACCTTGTTTGAAATCATTCATGCTGCCCGTTTCGATTTGTTTTAAAATTGCATGAATTGCACTGCTCGTGTTTAACTTCACCTCGTTGTCGAAGTCATCAAAACGTACCAGTAAATCATAATCTTCGGAATTTTTCATCGTTTGGAAGATCATAAGATGTCAAACGACGAAACATCCTCTTTATAGCGGCGAAGCAGTGACTTTCTTCATCATCAATATCTTCGTGAGTCGAAAGCGCTATTGTGAGGACGTCCGTGCATATTTCAATGAAAGTATCAATCTGGGTGCACACAGTCAAGAGGCCGACACAACGTAGATAAAAGTTTTTTTTTTGAGCAGATTCACGATCAAAACAACTCCAACGCGAAACTAATTTAATTAAGTGAGCGATATCAATGCGGATAAGGCACTGAGGACATTGAACATGCGGTACAGTTGAGCTATTCTCGAAAACAATACATTTCTCGATGTACGTCTTGAGGTCGCAGTTATTGAAAGCTAGAGAAGTCGCATTGAGGTGTGCCAATGAATAATCTATGATCACTTCTTCGGGACATGACCCCCCACAACGCAACCACTCTCGCACCCAATACGTCAATGTATTCGTATCATGTTTTTCGGAAATCATCTGAAATAACGGTAATATTGTTCCCCAGTAACCGCAGACAGCCTGGTATAGATAAACAACGCACTTTACGCCGTTTGGATTTATGATTTGTTTAAATAAACTACCTGTCGCGTCAATACTAATGTTGCTAATATCGGCTTTCTTCTGAAACTTATTATACAAAAAAAGCTGCGTGGGAGTCCAATACATAACATAAAATTTATCCAGTCCGATCTCGTAAATATTTCCATTGAACTCTTTACTATATTTCAAGTCCCACACCGAAGCAAGGGCCGATTTGACTTTGAACAAACCCAATTCTTTATATTCAGCTTCCTGTTTTGCTTTACGTATGACAATTTCCGAAGATAGATTGGCTGGTATAGCATCTCCGAAATCCATTAACTTATTCGCTTCATCACGCCTCCAAGCATAAGTCGATTTATCTTGCAATTCTTTTCCAATACGAAGTCTTCTGTCCCCACCTACTTGTCGCTTTTTTTTATGCGCTATCCCCCGAGAATCGAAAGAGGAAACATACAAAGTCACACCGTCCTCAGTTGGTTCAGTTTGGCAATAGATGTGAATTTCGCTTTGCATTCCGAACAAGTACCTCTAATTGATAGGAATATCTCGCCAGGAATTCTATTGATTTTTGCGTTTTTAAAGGATTACGAGCATGGTAAGTTCAGATGACTCCATAGAACATCATAAACTGCATCAACCCAACCAATAACGAGTACCTCGTATTCGCGGTGTTTATAAGTTGCAATATGCGTTTTTAATGTATCCCATTCGCTTTTTGATAACGATATTATTTTGCGTAGAGCTGGTAAAACGCAATCGGTTTCACTCATTGACCAATTCAAATCGTTACGGGAATCATCTGCGGTTGTGTCCAGATCAGTTTGATTTTTAATAGTGGATTGTAAGGTGTCGATACCATGAATTCGATTAAAGACATCATTCCAATTTCTTGACAAATATAGATAAATATAGTCCTTGGACATCTTGCCTTCCATAGCATCGGTTGCTCTACGCCAAATATCATCTCCCCATGGTAACAAAGAACCTTCATCATCAATAAACCAAAGCTCTTTTAATTTTTCATAAATTACGTGCGGCGGATTCGCTGGCTTGCGAGGCATTTTGATAGTGAGATCAGCGTACTAGGCTACTTCCTTTATATAGAGCTGCCGCCCCACTACACGTTCGCCCTACTTAATACCATGCGCAGAGTGCACAAGCGCAACAAAGTAGCAGCCGTTGCATAGACGAGAAAAGATATTCAGGAATATCATATCATATGTTTTTATCTTTTTCTGTTAGTTTTATATTCCAATCGTACTCAAAACTGGAAACGAAATAGACGTTACTACAAACAACTACAATCGAAATAAACGTTACTACATACAACTAGAAATGGTCTTAGAGCTAAAATTCGCAGTATATTGTCTCCCGATTAGTTTTCGAAAAGCTAAAAACAAAATAAATGCTGCTAGAAACAATTATGTATAAACGATGCTAGAGCAAATACTCGTAATATATCTATTACACGTGAGTTTCCGAAAAACTGCAGTGGAAATGAATGTAACTTATATACGACTACAAATAACTTACAGAAAAAAGATTCCAACTGTTTTTCTTTGCTACTACAAATAGAAAATCTCTCACTACAATCAACTACAAACGATTCTCCGTAGGAATCAGTGATTAGATTTTAGTTTTTTCAAAGTGGGGGGATGGGCTTTTTTTATGGTACTATAACTTTCTTTGGGGGCTACTACAAACGAAAAAATTGGTACTACAAACAACTACATACCATACTCTATAAGTCTAAAAAAAAGATTTGATTTTCCAAAGTCGGGTGCCAAGTTCACCTAGCTTACCTTCGGCCGTCCATCCGTCGTTCATGCATCCGCAAGCCAGGCGGGCGTCAGCCAATTCTTGTTTCACTGAGAATTCACGAGCCGCTATGAGATGGGAGTTGGGATGGAACAGGCCCAACTCCACCAAAACGAGAGCTCTGACGGAACCGATCACAACAGACGATAGCTTAACGGATCCTGTCGATTTTTGGTGACGCGTAAAATCGAGAAACGCAACCGTAGGTGCTGATCTTTGGGGTCGCGTAAAATCAGCAAACGCAACTGGATGCACGAACAGGAGCGGACGGTTACGGAAATGCACGGCCGCTCAGGCTGCTAGGTTGGGATAGAGAGGGTCGGAGTAAAGCAGGCAAATAGTGCGCGAGACAGAGAGCAGCGAATCGCGAACGAGAGAGAACGAAGCCTAACTGTCAATCGGGATCCCTTCACTAATTAATAAATTGGGAGAACTGACCGGAGCTGGTACAGGTAATACGGGGTGGCCGAGAACTGTATCCAAGGGACACTGTGGTTGGCACTGCACTAATGCACTGCACTTTACCTCCGTAGCACTCACAGGAATTCATAGAATTCCTGGATATTACGAGAACGACGCGAGAACTATCTGAACCGAGAACTTGCTAGGCCGTACCGAAACACGGCTAGAAAAACTATCAACAGATAGCACACTGGAGCGCGAGCTAGCCCGTGACACTTCGATCGGTGCCCCGAGACAGACTGCTTTGACAACAATCAAATCCGAGAACTAATCACTCTGATTGGTTGAGATCCTTGTATCCGGTAACTCTTCTATCTCCTTCGAGTCGTCCCTTTAAACCAAATCGAGAGCGTTCCTTAACGAATCGGTACGTATCATATGGAGATCCTCCACGGCCACTTTCCCACGGCATCGGGCGACAGCTGAGCATCACATCCTTAACTCGGGCAGGAGGTTCCTCCCCTGCCCTTAATCGTATCAAACTATAACTCCGCCCACTCTACAACCCTTTGCCTATCTCCAGCGAGGTGCCAGTATTTCACCCGGACTTCTGCCGGTCCGTGGAGACGTCTCCGTCGGGAACTCTCCTCTGCCGGGCAACTCGGTACGTTGAGACTAGCGCCCCACGACAGGTTCGATCACCTCGACCTCCACTAAATCATAATTAAATCTTACGAGAGCCTTGACAGAACTATGCGAATCAATCCGAGAGCGTAGCTTCTGAGCAGGACGGCAATCCGAAGGGAATCTGAAATCGAGAACGTTAATTGTATCGATAACTGGAGCCGCCTTGGGACCGTGATTTGGGAAATTACGTCACAACTTCCATTATTTGATTTCCTATCTCTTTAATTCTGTTTGCACATGTGATGACGCGCTCATTCTCCTTTTGATATACATATAGTTCCTAGCTCCCCATGAAGTCTATAGATCGATTTAGCGGGCGCAAAAATCCCTTTTAAATATTTAATTAATTCATTGACTGTAATAAAATTCTGTACTGATATAGTTTTCCTAGCTTCGCCCGTGATGCGGGCACGTGTAATCTTTGTTAAATTTGCATCGACTTCTGTGAAAACCATAGCTCTCGCTTCCTCACATCCCGCTATAAATTCGCTTAAAGGAATATTTTCACCGTTAAACTTAGGAACTACCTCAAGGACGTCTCTCAAGAAAACTAATTAACTGTTACTAGGCATCTTTTCAAATTGTGTGGGTGATTGTGGTACTAAATCTCTAAAAGATTGATTAATAATTTCTATTTCCTCCTGCAATTCCGTATAGTAGTTTTCAATACTAGGAGTTGGTTTAATTACTTTAGGAATTAGCAAGTCAGCAATTTTCGAGTCTTCTTCCGCTATGCCCGGTTCTAATTTTTCCTTTTCTTTAGTTTCCCCTACTTCTTCCGGACACGATGCTATATTTTCCCGAACTAAACTATGTCTTGGCCGAAATGGATCCTGTGACTCGTCTAATTCAAGCGAAGCTTCTATTGCTTGAGGATCCAATAGTTCCTGCTCTTTCTTTGATTTTGATCGTCTATTCATACCTCCCTAGTAATCATTACCAATACGAATCCCGGACGAGTCCCCAAAAATTTACGTGTTATGCCCGAACCAGAATGTAGGCTTAGACTGGTGTCTTTACCGAACCGTATTATACTCTCAAGTTTGCCCTGTTTTGTGTCAATGCTTGCGCACTTTACTCGGGATTGGGCTATGCCTCTAATTACCGCGGGAAGAATAAATAGAACTGGATATATAATGGGATTGATTCAAAAGATACTAAAATGAATGGAAACCGTCACCAGCTAAATAATTAAGACCTAGGAAGTTCTAACACCTACAATGGTTCGATAGAATTTAAGAGTAGTCTTCACCAAATATAATAATTTTATTTTTCTTACCTTGATTTCGCTGCTTAGGCTGATGTACAGATGACAGTGGTACCTGAGATGATTATAATTTTGTGAAAGCAAAAAGTTAACGACAAATTCAAATAACAAAGTGCACACAATTTATTATGAATGAAGCGAACAGGCAAACAAAAACTAACCAATACTATACGAGCAGATGAAATAAAACTGGAATAGTTAACTACTTTTGCTGGCGGATTGGCGGAGAACGAGAGTTAGTCTTGGAGAATTTTAGGGATGTTAGTTAAAGTTGGAGTAGGGTTATGGATGATTACTATTGGTTCAGTTAGAGGAATTTTTAAGAACAAGAGCATGGATTGGTGAAGGAAATTAACTTATTGGTGCTGGGAATTTCGGCGGGAGAACTTTGCATAAGGGTGAAAGAATTGCTAGGTCAGGATTGGATGAGGATGATCTCTTTGTACCTGGATGAAGAGTTCTAGTGGGGTGTTCTAGGAAAAGTCATAAAGTTAGGAATGTCCGCTTCTTGTGCACATGTGGCATTTAAATAACCTTAATAACTGTCAAACTATTGCCTAAGTATATTATCTAAACATTTCCCTTTTGCAGGTTCCTCTCATTGTACAAAGACCGGGAACTCCTTTACAGAGTAGCCTCTTCCAAGGGTCGCTATGTGATAAAAACCAGACTCCACTGTTTAGTCTTCTGATATTTAGCTATCGACTGTGTATGTGGAGTTTGATTTCTCACGCGAACGTAACATATAATCTTTCACGAATCAATTTTTGTTTTAGAATAAATACTCAAAGGAGACCGAGTGGAAGTATCTTCTTGAATTATTAGAGGTTAAAATGTTAACAACTACTAAATGTGAAACTGAACAAAATTTACTCTTGAACCAAATAATGCAAGGTAAGCGACTACATATTTTTGAGTTTTTTTGTCATATAAAAACAATTTTATTTTTCTTACAAAACGTTTATTTTAGATAAAATTTATAGAGTATATATTATATACATAGTTGAACATTTCCCCTAAAGATACTTTCCCGAAAAGCATTTCCCAGAAAAGGCGCTTCCCCAAAAACACATTTTCCCGAAAAGAATAGTTTGCAAAATGCTATTTTCCCAAAAAGTGTATTACGTTGAAATAATTATTACAATTTTAATTTCCGTACATCGTTTTAATTTTCCTTTCATTTTCAATTTTTTATATCCGTTAGCCGCCAACAGGAGGCTACCATTGGAGAAAATGAGATCTCCAAAAAAAAAACACTCACGTGTAAATAACTACGCCAAGTACAGGAGTGCTGTGAATTCCTCTAACAAAATGTATTGAAATCGTATTATTAATGCCAAGTACATAAGTCACTACATGTTTACCTATTATATGATCTAGCACTGGCGCATCAATAATCACGGTAAAAGCTTAATAACAAACATATAGTATTAGAGTACTATTAGTACGTTCAAAGTAATTACTTTGAAATTCCTGGCACGGACCCGCCAAGTAGTACTCGATAAGGAATCACCTAAAGTTTTAACAATTATTAAATGACCATTAAATCATAATTAAATACGGAAAGCAGTGGTAATGTAAAAGAGTAGTAAAAACATTATAGCAAAAATTTTGAAAATACGAGGTTAAGGTGAAAAGTTCTCGGTCTGACAATGAAAGACTGCGATTTTCAGTTAAAAAATGATTTTATTTTTCTACATAATCCCCCTTAACTTCAACACACTTGGTCCAGCGTTTCTCCAACATCAGTATTCCTTCCCGGAAGTGAGAGTCTGCAAGGCTGTGAAAATATTCATCTACGACCCTCTCAAGTTCTTCATCGGACGCGAACCGCTTCCCAGAAACAAATTTTTTCAATTTTGGAAACAAATAAAAGTCTGAGGGTGCCAAATCAGGAGAATAGGGGGGATGGCCTATCAAATCATACTTCAAATCCTGCAGTTTTCCCATCGCCAACGCACCCTTGTGTGCAGGTGCATTGTCCTGGTGAAAAATGATTTTTTTCTTCTTCAAGCCAGGCCTCTTCTCGCGAATTTTGGCATCCAGCTGGTCAAAAAGGTTGGAGTAATATTCGTCTGTAATTGTTCTGCCCTTATCCAGGTAATCAATTAACAGGATCCCTTTCGCATCCCAAAACACGCTGGCCATGACCTTTCCGGCAAATGTGATCGACTTCGCTTTCTTTGGCACTGAACCACCGGCTTCCACCCACTGCTAGGACTGCTGTTTCGTTTCTGGCGTGTAGTGATGGGCCCATGTCTCATCCATAGTGACAGATCGCCGCACAAAATCGGTCGGATCCCTATTGATTCGATCCAAATATTGCTGCAAGTATCGTTTGCGCAGTTGCTTTTGATCGGCATTCAGCAAATGCGGCACCCATCTTGCACAGAGCTTTCGCATGCCTAATTCATTGTGCAAGATGTTTCGTACCCTTTCTTCTGATATCCCCACAGCCTCAGCTATCACACACACCTTCACTCGTCTATCGTCCAACACGATATCACACACTTTTTCGATGGTTTCCGGTGTGGTGGCGGTTTTTGGCCGTCCTTCACGTGGATCATCTTCCAGGGATGTGCGACCACGTTTAAATTCAGCTGCCCACTTTTTAACGGTTGACTTCGAAGGAGCAGAGTCCCCGTAAACTTTTGTCAACTTCGGATGAATTTCCTTAGGGGTTAATCCATCCAAAACGAAGAATTTTATAACCGCACGATATTCAAGTTTGTCCATTTTAACGAAACGCACGCAAGACGTCTACTCTAAAAATGCGTGTAAGCAAACTACTTGAGAGAACAAGTTTAAACTTGTCATATGAACTAATGACATGTGCATCTAGGCAGGAAACATAAATTTTTGCTGACTGGAACGCCATCTCTATGTCAGGCCGAGAACTTTTCACCTTGCCCTCGTACAATTAAAATAATGGGCTAGTGTTAGATCATATAATAGGCAGATATGTAGTGACTTATGTACTTGACATGAATTATAAGATTTCAATACTTTTTGTCAGAGGAATTTACAGCACCCCTGTACTTGGGGTAATTTTTTACACTAAAGTGTTTTTCTGGGGGATATCACAAGTTTTTATTACTCTGTTAAGCGTTAGCTAGTAAAGCTGCTAGGGCGTCTATATATTTTAACGTGGCCTGCCATTAAAACGCTAGGCGTGTTTGGTTCTTGTGGAATTGGTGGGTTTAATGCTGACTAATGAGGGCGACCACTTAGGTATACAGATTGAATATTTATTATTGGTAATATAGGTTGACTTACAATTGTTGACAAGGTTGAAGTAGTTGGTATTGCACTTCGCTGAGCTCTTTCTGTGGCAATCCGTCGTCTGTTATTACACTCGTGGTAGATTGATAAGAACGGTCACCACGATGACTTCCGTAGCCCTCGGGTGCGAAGGCTTGGCCGCAACGATCCGAAGACACGTAAGATACTACCAGCGAAGGAACAAGCAAGACTCGATGATTTAGACAGTTACTCCTAGAGGAGTTCCGTCTGTTGCCAAGATTCACAAAGGACTGATGATCGGTTCTGAATTCTGTAGGTATATTAGCTCTGATTTTGGAGATAATGCACCGCAATATTGATGAAGTTGCAAAGAAAGAGTCTTGCTTCATACCTGCGCTGGCATGTGGTGAGCGCGTGGCCTGCTACTCAGCATTTTAAGGTTTACCTGTGGCAATCACAAAGTTTGATATGCCAAAAAGAATTTGTAGGTACCATTTATTTGAGTAGATCCGCTTTGGGATATAACAGCTAAACGGGATAAAAAAATTCTAAACACTCATATCTATATTGTTACAGATATAAAATATAAATGCATTGTGATTTCGCTAATTAGAAAAACATATTGCGTTGTTGAAAATGTTTAATGGCGTATAAATGTAATTTGTAAGTCGATTTTTTTAGAAATGCATAAAGATATATGCATACAAATTTTTAAAGAAAATGTAATCTTTAATGCATTCAAGCGACATTAATGATGTCCAACTTGTTGAAACCGTGTGGTAAACGTGAGACAGGAGAGTGTGCTGCATAATTTACGTACCTCATGCCATGCGAACAACAGAGAGGATACAATGGTGTGAGCGAAACACCGAAGCGTAACCCGTTGCATTCTTTGTTGGACATTCTAGACTTTCAGGTCCGACACCAAGACAGAAGACTACGGGAGGAATACCTGGACACCCTGGACTTCCACGTCTGATACGTCTGATCTCGTACACCAATCGTATTGATCTTGGTGGCAATCGATTCAGAACCCTCAATTCTGATAGTGAATGTATCAATAACTTTTTCTCAGGTATAGCGGTTCATAAGATATTTTGTTCCGAACACAGGTATAAGTGTTGACTCAAGTAAAGTGTTCTGCGAGCTGTGCCCTGTACAGCCGGTTGCCTGTACTTGGCGCAACACTTGACCGAGTGCGGAAGGTCAAATATTTATAAATTTTGAAGTGCATCCGCCGGTGCAGTACGGCACGAGGAGTGGGGCCCCGCGGGCTCACCACAGGCTCTCGCGAAAGAAGATTCAAGCCATCCGCGAACGTAGAAGACGACCTCTGCGACCGCCTCCATTATTAGGATTTTATCGAGTTGCGCTCGTGAACAACACCCGACTGTACTCGTTTACCTAAGGTGAAATAAATTTCCATTGTTGAAATTAAATCCCATCGTGTTAGTTATTGCAGAAATGCCGGCTGATTCCTGTAGATACTCGCCGCCCTCACGTTCGCCTCTACCACGTTCCAGTAAGAGCTAGCGGGAAGAGCCGGTCGAGAGGACTCCCGGAGGTAACGTGCCGCGAATTATAAATTAAAGGCCCGACGAGTCTGGTTGATGCAAGGATGCACCTGGCGCCCAAAGTATCCGCGGAATGCATCGTTGGGGTCATAGACAAAATGTAGGTTAGGAAATGCGTTACAGCTACAATTTCTTAAACAATTTGTATAATTTAAAAAGAGGCATCTTCATATTGCATAATTTTGTCTGCAGTTTGTTATTATAGTGCAGAGAATATTGTCTGAAAATTTGAAAGTGGATCGTTGCATATTTTTAAAAATAAAATTCATAATATTAGGCCGCGCTCACGATTCACGCGCGGACGAAGCATGGATTCAAGCGTGCTTAGACATTTTCGAATTATCCCACTATCCTTTGATGGGTTTTCACCTAGTTCAGAAGAATGATACTCAGAGAAATATTCAAAGGTTCCAGAGTAATATTGTCAAATCAAGAAATAGTCATTTACTTTAATTACAATACTGATTACATTTAATTACATACTGCAGAGCGATCTATTCGAACGGTTTTATGTTTTATGAGATTCCAATGTATAGCACAAGATTCGCTCAGATCAGGTGTTAGATCAAACGCTGTGAAACAATGCCGATACGCATATACCGTACGACCGATGCCATTTTTTGTATTTCCATAATGAATACTGGTTCCCATAAAGAGGGTATAGTAGTTTCAGACTGAAAACTCTTTATCATATGCAGACTGAAGAGGTCTGCTGGGGACGTGAACACCATCGATATAGAGCGATAAATTATTCATGTTGAAATGTTGGAAGTTGAACGGGTTTTTGGCAGGTGCCCTGTTGAAAGTCTTATTCGTGATAAAGCCTACGATGATTGGCATCGGTAATTGGCCCTTAAAAACTTTGTGGCTAGTCTCTCGTTATATACCGGCAGGTGTAGAAAGAGATTTTACTTCGACTAGTAGTTACAGAGCACTCCTGGGCGTCACAACAAACCCGCACCACTGACTCTATAAGTCATAGAGTGCACCGCGCTCTATTTCCCCGCACGGCACTATGGCACCAACCCCTTGCCAATATGACCGGCTCTCCCTACCCTCCTCACCCATGTGGCGGCCCCCCACTATGCGGAGCTGATCTTAAGGCGCGAAACCGTCAATAGTAGCGGCGAGGCACGTCCGCAGGGGCCTGTCAAGGCCGGTAATTATGCAGTGACCCCCGGTAAAATTTTTAATTATCCTAAGGAGTTAGGTGTAGTCAGAGTAAAGTAGAATACAGTGTTTTGTAAGAAGCATTATATACAGGGTGTTCCGAAATTACCTGACTAACGGGCTATGGTGGTGTTCGGGAGGCACCACTGATCACGAAAATGACCTTCGTTTTCTCCGGAAGGTCATAGTTTTTAAATGGGAGCAGGTCAAAGTTGACCAATCAGAGCGAGGCGTCGAGAGAAACGTAGGCACCTACGAACACTGAGTTTTCTTCCCTCGCTTTTGTTTCTCAGGAAGACGTCAGCCGAAGACAAACCTGTTGGATGTCACTCGCTGAGAACAGAAGTTCTCAGTTGAACAGTCAAGCATTAACTGAAAATTGCCATGTCCTATGATAATGCCATTTGACTTACACAAATATCTCTGTAACGTCTTACGTAGGTTATCCTGATCTCGCTTCTCTTCCATTGATCTCCAGCGATTCGTACTACATCCTGTTGACGAATCGGAATAAAATTCTAATGCAATTGACGACTTTTCATAATTTATAAAGCATATTCCTTAAGAGTGTATATTCTCTGTAAGATATAATACAGATCTTTCGTAGTAGGTAAATCTGAGATCTATCTCCCGTTGAATTACACGTGGAAGCTGAATAACTCCTCGCAGCCAGAAAAAAAAATTAAAATTTCAGCTGCTGTGCCCGAATCAATTTTTGTCTATCTCAAGGTGAAGCATGTATAATCCTCCTAATCCTAATAATCCTAATAAATTATGAAAAGTCGTCAACTGTTCAACTGAGAACTTCCGTTCTCAGCGAGTAACATCCAACAGGCATGTCTTCGGCTGACGTCATCCTGCCCGAAGTCACCGAGAAACAAAAGCGAGGGAAGAAAACTCAGAGTTCGTGCTCCCATTTAAAATCTATGACCTTCCGGAGAAAAGAAAGGTCATTTTCGCGATCAATGATGTCTCGCGAACACCGCCATACCCCGTTGGTCAGGTAATTTCGGAACACCCTGTACATTATAAAGCTGTCGAGTGTGATATATTTTCGATCATTAACGTATTGTTGATACGATTCGCTACCTGCTCTAAGCTGTTAAACGCGTCCTGATTGATGGATAAGGGCACATCCCCGATTCTGCTATACTCCCACCCCAGGTGTATAATAAGCGAGCCGTACAACTGTATGAATGTTATGCTGTATGCTGAAGACATCCTCCGAACACTGATGTAATCGGTGTTCAGATCGCCTCTGAAGAACGTCGTTATCTCAGCGAAGTGGTCTTGGAAATCCTTCCAGGTGTGCGGATCGAAGGTAAGAGTAGTATACGATCCGATTAAGTCAGTCGTTGGTGTCGTATAACGGTCGTTGTCAGGAAAATAAAATTCGGTATTTTGTAGAATGAGAAAATAATTTCGGGTTTTTGGACCTTCGTATCTTGGGCGAGTTGGGACTTCAACCCCCCCCCCCCTTCCCCCGCCGGAATAATCCTGATTAACGATGCGTATCACTGGCAATAAGTTTTCCGAACGATTTAAAGATAAGCCAGTAACTACTTGTTTCGAAAACGATCAGTTTAGACCGTACATAGTGGACAACAGTACTTGCTTCCTGCACATGAATATAGCAAATGCTGTTATACGAGCGGTGCGATGGTCTGAGCAGTACTGTCTTATGCGGAATTTAAAAACAGGTCGAAATATTGTCGAACATACACCACCACCCCCACACATCTCTTTCATAGGATACACCGGACAAAGAGGCTATGGCCTTGGCAGCGTTTACTGCTGATGTCACAGCATACATCAGAGATGACGAGATGCTGATACCCTATAGCGAGTGATTCACTGCTGTGTGCATTTACATCAGCGTTAATGCGATCTGCAGGTATCCGGTAAACAGGAAAGCACGAGGCCGGGGCACGCGCGTGCGTCCACCGGTGTACAATCTAAGGAAATCAGTAGAACCGCTACAGTGGTACACTGAAAAATGTATAAAACTACACGAAGAAGAAATGGCGCACTACGACGACGACAGATTTTTGTGGCATAGGCATACACAGCGGGCGAAGACACGAGCCTTCTATCGTTAGGCAAACCCCGAGCAGGATCCAGACGAAAAGGCCATACGTGAGTGGCTAAGTTTGTGACATTTAATGAGCGTACCATTAGTCGCAATATACATGTCGAAACCGGAAGCATTGGACATTGATGCCTTATACAGCGATAACCCTGACATGATCTGTCGCAAGGGCTAGTCCTCGATGCGATTTCACATACTGCAGCGTGATGTTGGGTTTTATCTGCGATCAGTATTGTAACGATAACCCTTATGCACAGCGCGTATGCACCCACGAATGACTGGCAAAAGAGGAGTGGCGTATGTCCGACGATGTTAGTCCGAAGTGCCACATCGCATGTTGACGACCGATGGACAAGTCAGACCTAGCGATGCTAAGGAAAAGGTGGACCCAACCCACACCGGAAGAGCTGCGGCACTACATACCAATGCGTCTAGAATCGCAGGCATAGTTAGCGGCCTTAAACTGTTTCGAGAGATTGCGCGAGAACCGTGTCACCATGTGGTGTTCGAGCTCTATGCGGGCGTACGAGACAACATTACACACTCTGGAGAAAAGTTGTAGCCTGAAAGTGTTTATAGGATGTGTTACCTGGTGACGCGAGATGGATCCTGAAATATAAGGAATGCCGAACAACCGTGGTCAGTATACCCCGCGGTCTGTACGCCTACCTGGAAGCACTCGATGATACGTGGGAAGCCTATACATACCACGATGTGTACATCGATGAGGAGGGAGATTACGCGGAGAAATCAGCCAATCTGGCGTACTGCGCAATGGACACGCGAACAGCGTCCTGACGTAACATCCAGCACGTGCGATGTATGGCTATTTTTCGCGACGTGTAAAACTCATTGGTGGCGATATGGACAGTTCGAGGCTCTAAACGACTGATCCGATCGTCTGGCACCCGCCTGATTGTAATTGCCATATATAAATAAATAAAAATACCTACGTACACAGAGTAGCATGGTTCATATCTCTAACCCTGCATCACGATGGCGAGATGCTGATGCAGCCTGGAACGGCGTACATCAGCAGATCGTTGCAACTCCCGACGCAACACTTTTATACTATTTTTTCCCGTATTATAATAATATCTATATGTATATTTTTTTACGATTCAAATATTTTTATCCGATTTCTGCCGGATAACGATTCTACAAGAGAATCCTGAAATTTTTTGCTGAATCAACTATTTCATGTAGCTGTGTTATACGATGTAGTCTGCTTGTTTTGAAATTAATATTGCCACAGCGGTAAGACATCCGTGAACTAGATTTACTCTGTTTTAGTTCGTATTACGACGTCTCGATAGACAGTCTGATCACTTACTACAATCATCAGTTTTAAGCAAAAAAAATGTCATCTTTGTTCATGGCAATAGCATCGGCCGGTAGCGATGACGACGACGACGACGACGAGGACGATGACGACCATGGTGGTGATGACAAAACCACGATTTCCAGCGCTTCTAACGAGCACGGTCAATGATATAGGGACTTCGTACACTACGTATGATTCGGAGGAAGCAAACTGCAAGTTTCAACTTGCGGTTTGTTTAACGTGAATCCTCATGCCTCTCACAACTTGGGGTGCTTCATACTGTAGAGAACGCATGTAAGGATAAATATCTTGCATGATCTCTTCGGGCCTAATTTTTTTAAATCGGCTGAAATTCCAAAACTTGAAAATATGTATAATCAGATCGGTTTTGCCGATCCGCCAAATTTTATACATATCACGGCTAAATGATGTTCTATAATATTCCAAAATTAGAAATCAATCGGTCAAAGTTGACGGAAGTTATATTGATAAATTTAATTTTTCGAAAAATTCAAAATATCATAAAGTCAAAACTTCTCGATGAATTCGGCCCAAATGCAATACCAACCAACCTTGGATATAAATCTCTTTGTCAAGAACTATTTAGACGATTATCACAAAATTTGTGATCGCTAGAGTGTGAACGTCCTTTTTTTGGGAATTTGAAAACGGCATAAAATCCGAGCCGCAGTTTGACTTATAACGAAATTTATGGTTACTGAAGGCATTATAGAGCTGCATATGCCCGCAAAGTTTGGGGGCTGCAGCTCAAACCGTTCTCGAGTTACACACGTTTGAATTTTAGGAGGCCATTACACACACACAAACACGCACACGTACACGCACACACACGCCCGCACACACGCGCGCGCGCACAACACACACACACATACAAATGAAAATTTTCCACCGTCACATAGCTTCCTCTATGAGGAAGCAAAATATCAGATCATAAATATCAGTATGTTATCAGGTTCAAGAGACTCGGTCGAGTCTCACGCCAAGTACAGGCAACCGGTGGTTGTACAGAGCGCAGCTCACCGAGACTCTTTACTCGAGTCAACTCCTTATACCTGTGTTTAAAAAGAAATATCTTATGAACCGCTATATGTATATGAGGAAAAGTTATTGATACATTCACTATAAGAATTGAGGGTTCTGAAGCGATTCCAACCATGTTCAATACGATTAGTGTACGAGATCAGGGCGTATTGAGATGGCGAGCGAGATGATTTTCTTTCCGTTCCGTCGTCGTCTTCGCACATCGATCTACTTTTTTACACGACAGATGGCGCTGACTGTTTTGCCTTCTTCACCTATTTGTACTCTGGATGGTGTTGGTAATTTACGAATACACAACACAATCAAATACACTTTGTACGTAAAGCTACCGTTCACACCAAATTTCCAGTTAATCTAAGGCTGCTTTCACAATAATATAGAATAATTAAGGCTTTCATGTGGAGTGCGTGTGTATGAGTGTACGTATGTATATGCTTTGATATAATTCTCCGTATTTTAAGTGATAGTTTATAGAGATATGGGATGTTTCCCGTATGCAGGTGTCGAACGCGGAAGTCTAGGGTGTCCAGGTGTTGCGCTCCGTAGTTTCTTGTATTTAGGTGTCGGGCGTGGAAGTTCAAGGTGTCCAGGTGTTCCGCTTCTTAGTTTCTTGTATCTAGGTGTTGGATGTGGAAGTCCAGCGTGTCCAGGTGTTCCGCTCCGTAGTTTCTTGTACCTAGGTGTCGCGCGTGGAAGTTCAGGGTGCTCAGGTGTTCCGCTCCGTAGTTTCTTGTATCCGGGTGTCGGACGTGGATGCCCAGGGTTACCAAGTGTTTCGCTCCGTAGTTTCTTGTGTTTAGGCGTCGGGCGTGGAAATTCAAGGTGTCCAGGTGTTGTGCTCCGCAGTTTCGTGTATCTAGGTGTGGGACGCGGAAGTTCCAGGTATGTAGGTGTTTCTCTCCATAGTTTCCTGTATCTAGGTGTCGGACGTCGATGTCCAGGGTGCCCAGAAAAGTTTGCAACCAGCGACGCTTTGGTGTTTTGGTCACTTTTTTGATTAGCGGCATTACAATGCATTAATATTTTATTGGGTTGGCAAGAAAGTAATTTCGGTTTTTTAGTGTGAAATAAAACTCATTTTTTGTGTACAAAAAATGAACTTTAATCAGTCAAATATCTTCCATTCTGTTCGATGACCTTTTGCCATCTTTCTGGTAAAGCAGCAAAAAACTCAACCAAGTGCGACTTGAGGTCATCGTTATTACTAAAATTTTTACCATTTAAAAAGTTTTGTAAACTTCTAAATAAATGATAGTCCGAAGGTGCAAGGTCGGGGCTATATGGGGGATGCGACATCACTTCCCAATCAAACACCAATAATTTCGTACGTGTTACTAAAGATGTGTGAGGCCTCGGATTGTCGTGATGGAACACGATTCTTTTGCGATTTGCCAATTCTGGCCTTTTCTCTTTGATTGCCTGCTCCAATTTCTTAAGTTGTTGGCAATAAACATCTGAGTTGATCGTTAGGTTGTTTGGAAGCAGCCCAAAATATACAATACCTTTATAATCCCACCAAATTGACAGCATGATCTTTTTCTGGTGCAATCCACCTTTCGATATGGTTTGTGCTGGTTCATCATACTTGGACCATGATCTTTTTCGATTAACGTTATTGTAGACGATCCATTTTTCATCGCCAGTGATAATTCGTTTCAAAAAGGGGTCGATTACATTACGTTTGAAATGCGTATCGTAAATATTGATTCGTTGTGTTAAGTGAATTTCTTTCAATTCGTGCGGAACCCAAATATCGAGCTTCTTAACAAGTCCAAGACATCTTATGTGATTTTCAATTGATGTGTGCGATACATTTAACCTTTTTGCAATTTCTCGCACAGTTATATGACGATTCGATTCAATTATGGCTTTCATTTGGTCATCATCAACTTCAGAAGGTCGACCAGAACGCTGATCATCTTCAAGTGAAAAATCTCCAGAACGAAATTTTTTAAACCAGTTCTGACACGTGCGTTCTGTTAAACTATCAACACCATAAACTTCACATATCTCTTTGTGAGCCTCAGCCGCTTTCTTGCCTTTATGAAAATAAAAAAGTAAAATGTGTCGAAAATGCTCATTCTTGCACTCCATGTTAAAATTGACCGTACACTAAAAGTTTTAAACAAAATTACACGGAATTTGTTTCTGTGGTAACGTAAAAGTGTTAACTAGCAAATCCCAAAAGAAAAAAATTCTAACATTAACAGAAAAATAACGAAACGAACATAACGCAATCTATTGGTGCAAACCGAAATTACTCTCTTGCCAACCTGATATATCCATAAAAATATAGATTTCAGTGCATAGAGCTTCTATATCCGTTTGAGCAACAAAAACTTGTGATATCCCCCAAAAAACACTTACGTGTAATAAACTACGCCAAGTACAGGAGTGCTGTGAATTCCTCTAACAAAAAGTACTGAAATCATATTATTGAGGCCAAGTACTTAAGTCACTACATGTTTAGCAATTATATGATCTAGCACTGGCCCATCATTTTAACTTCCGTCTCGCGCTTCCCTCTAATATACCAGTACCTCATTTCGTCATTATCCGGACTCCTGCCCCGCTGCGCTACTATCGATGTCTATAATTGTAATTTATAAAGCAATTTTTTTGTTGCATATAATATATTTGTATTAAGAAAAATGTATTTTATTGAGACAATCTAACAATCGAACGCGAAGATACCAATACATAACAAATAGTTTACATACCTTTAAATGTTGAAGGAAGATCGTGAATGACTGTAAAGTTCCCTTAATTTGAATCGTCGGAGTACACAAATTACACGTCCCGATAACCTGTCCTTGTAGCGAGGAATTAGCCAAATCAACTTCAAAGAATTTGCCATCTAAATGAGCTTTTTTGCGTTCGTTTGATAGGGAGGGACCCACATGCGCACAAACCACTTGCCCACGGAACCAGATGCAGACGGACCGTTTGCCCACGACCCACTTGCCCACAGACCACTTGCGCACTGTCTGAAATATTCGTCGACCCAGATGCCCACGGCCCACTTGCGCGCGGATCTCTTAACATCCACGGACCCAGTTGCCCACAGCCCACTTGCGCACAGACTGAAATCTCCGTCAACCCAGATGCCCACGAATCACCTGCGTCGCATGGGCTATTAAAGTAAACTAGGTTAGGTTAGGTTAGATTAAATTAGGGTGGAATGTTTAAACCTTGGAGACTGGGTAGGTTAGAGGATATATCGTCGGCGAGCGAGCGAAACGAGCGACTCCGACTGGAGAGAATATTAAATGTTTGGAAAGGTTCCGTCAAATAAAGGTAACTTACAATATCCTTAAATTACTGATGGAATATCGTTCAGAAGGCAGAAATTCGCTTTTGTGTTCAATTGGGTTTTCGCGCAATTGGGCATCACCCGATTTCAATCTGTGCGCAAGTGGTCCGTGAGCAAGCGGGCCGTGGGCATCTGGGTCGACGAAGATTTCAATCCGTGCGCTAGTGGGCTGTGGGCAAGTGGGTCCGTGGGCATCTGGTTCGACGGAGATTTCAGTCTGTGCGCAAGTGGGCCGTGGGCAACTGGGTTCGTGGATGTTACGAGATCCGTGCGCAAGTGGGCTGTGGGTATCTGGGTCGAAGAAGATTTCAATCCGTGCGCAAGTGGTCCGTGGGCAAGTGGGCCGTGGGCATCTTATGCCTGTTTGGGTCTAATCTGCCTATGATCTGTTTAGGGTCTAACCTTTCGGAAATTTACCCCGGATCGGTCAGTTACTTGCAACCTCTGTCGTTGACGGTCATGAGACTGTTCGTACAAATCGAATTATTATCGACTGCGGAATAGAAATTTAAATTCACAATAGGAAACGTTTAAGAGAGCTGATAAAACTGAACTTGTACTAACGAAGTGCTGGACTTGATCATGGATTAAGAAATTTTGTGATGGTTGAACAGGGATAGCGGTTGATTTAAGGATTGAAGGAAGATTGTTAATAGAAAATTTTGCAATAAATTTGTGTACGGGTAATTAAAATTTCAACACAATAATTTAATTTAAAGGTAAACTAAGATAACTTACGTTATTAAAATAGATTGTCAATACGATGTTTAACTGTTGAATTCGAATTCGGAATCTGCGACAAAAGACTTGGAAAGATTAATAGAATTTGAACTTACAAGGAACATCACTTTAGTGTCCCACTCCGATTTTGATGAAACTCAAGTAAATTGTAGCGCATAAAAATCTAAGAGTCACGTGTTTTTTTTTGTCGGCGGAAAAACGATTTTAGGGGGTGAAATCAACCTCCAAACTTGTGCGTGTCGAGGGATGGTAATGCAGTTTCACCTAGAAGGAATCGATCGATTTCAATGAAACAAAAACTAAAATGTTTCTCATCACGAGTAATGTAAAGTGCACCTAGGCATTAAAAAAAATTGTCTTCTATGGGGGTGAACCACTCCTTGATTATTACTTATTTCACCCTATTTAAAAAACTTACGATTGGAATTTAATGAAATACGCACCATTTAAAAGAGAAAGGAAAATTAAAGTTTACATATTTTTGCTTTTTTGCGGAAAGTCACGTTTAAGGGGGTAAGCCACGCTTTGCGTACCGATGCATGAATTCCCATATAGGACTACTTCTCGCGTAATTTAAAAGTGTAAGTTAATTAAAAATATTCTCGTTACTGACAGTCGATAAATAATAAATGAATATTAACGAAATTCTCCTGCCTCTGGCCTTTCTACTGACTCGACTCGCGTTCCTACTCCACGACGCGTACCTCGGCGTCGCTATTGTTTCTCGCTCGCCGGACGGCTCTCGTCTTACGGACACAGGATACAGATAAAAATACTGCCCCACATTGGTAAATAAAAGACTAACTTAATATTCCGCCCATCATTAGTCAGTGTAAACCAAGTTATTTTATAAATTGTTTTACAATTCTTTTTTATGATTAATTTTTTTAATGCAAGTTCTATTTTGTTTTCTGATTGCTTAAGCATTTTTATATGAATATTATTATTAACTATAGATTGCTGTTATGATTTATTGCAATCATGGTTCGAAATTCGTACAGAAATGAAAATTATCGAAAAAATGCTGCAAATATAAAATTTTTTGCACCAGACGCATCTTATAATAGCAACATTATTACACCCGGGTATTTCACAGTGTGCTTGAGAAGATTTACCAAAACCAAAATTCATAGGATTTTCAAATTCTTCTGGTTTTTTTTGTTTATGTAATTGCTTTGGAACTATGCATTGTGACGTACACCGTCCCTCGGCGTCGCCTACAAATAATCCGTGGCCGCTCCCAACGTGCTGAAATCGAAACCAAAGATCCGAAAACCTAAGTGTTGGGCGCCAGGTGCGGCTTTCCCGCACCACCATCCCTCACCACGGCCGTTTTCCACATTTCCCGGCGGCTCAGCCTCAGCGCACTGAAAATGGTAGAGGGGAACATGGGGGCGACGAGAGAGAATTTTGGAGTCAGCGGATAGGCGCGTGAAATGACTAAACAGCGAGTAAGATACCGTTTCGTTTATTACCATGTAAATAAACGGAGGATTTTACAATACAAATCCCGTCGCGTACAGTGTGTCCTCCAACGGCGGCTCACGACCATTCCGAATCGTGGTGGCTAGCCTGCCCAAGACCTATCCCTATCTCGGTGTACCTACCGAATTCGCGAATCCCCTCGCGGCGCGAATCGCGATCCTGACAGGTCTCGTCGGAGACGGGCTCTTTCTTCCCCCGGGAGCGTGCCCCCCGACGTCGGTAGCCACTCGAGGCAGCCGTGTGTCCGCACCGCTCCCGCTCGGCCATCTTCGCACGCGTATTCTCTAAATAAGATCGCTCTCGCGGTACTTACCGAAAACTGGCTGTCCCATCAATCCCTTAACCGAATCCAAATAGTGGTGGCCGTGTCCCTCCCGCCTACTTCCCTGGTGCCGCGTCCCGGCTCCAACAAGGCGTTCACAGGGCACTCGGAATTTCATACACTCGGCCACGCACTGGCACTATCCCACATCCAAGAAGAAAACCCGGGAGCCATGGTTTCGTGCGAGAAATCCCGCTAATCGCAATCTGCGATTATCTTATCTATCGCCCGAGCACGGAAGAAGAGTTCATTTTCCTCGCGGTCCGCCGGACACCCGCGTCCTTACACACGGACTCCCCGCGACACACTCTCGTCTTCCTACCGCTCTTCGCGGTAGGTCAAAAATCAAAACAGCTCTCCTCTCCAACGCCCTCCCCGCGGACCCGCAAAACCGTAGCCGGTTAAAGTTCCCGGGGTACCGGCAGTGCGTCCCGACGGTTGGGCACCCCTTGCATGCGGGCTCTCAACCCAAAAGGGCCTCGTGCCTCCGCCGCCAGTCCACTATTTTCCCCCGTTCCCTCCTCCCGAACCTCGCACCTACGAACTCTTTGGAGATGGAGGCCGGAGGCACTGCCGTGCTGACGGCAGCGCGCGGAGGTGCGGGGCTTTTGTAATGTGTCGTCCTGACGCCACGTTACAGCATATTTGAAAAGGTTCTTATACCTCGGAGATGACAGTTGATTATGTGTAAGAGATTGTAATTTAATTAAATTATTCCTTAAGTGTAAATTGATATCAGAATTCAATAACAGTACACTATTTGTAAAGTATCGTATAATATTTTTCCATATGCGGAATCCAAATAGGTACATCAAGCGGGTGAATTTCTCCCGTTGTACACTGCGGGACAATAATGCCGCCCTTGGGTGGAGCTAGTAGGAAGCGTGAGTGGGGGCGACCGGCAGTGGCGACTCGTGGCGAGCAAGCCAGGCCGACGCGTGGAGGGGGTAGCCTATTTCCCTCGCTCGGGACGGCAATACTGTCACGAGCCCAGGCGTGCCGGATAAGAGTGTCTCACAGAATTTCAACGTGAGTCCACATAAGACCCTGTCACTCGATGCCAGCCCTGGTCTAGCGCGTATAGGAGTGTCTCGATAACGCTACACGAAAACAGCGCACAAGGCGATTAAAGGTAAACACGAAGATATCAAATAATTTGATCGAAGTGACAGACGGTATATTACCGACAGTGTCAACACAAACAGAATGAATGACACAACTGAATACGACGAATACCGTTGCTCAGCATGTAAAAAAGCCATAAAAAGTCAGGTAGTGCAATGTAAGACATGCCCAAAACTTTTGTACCATCCAGGATGTGCGGGAAGGCATAAGGAGTATGATAAAAATAAGGAATTAGTGCCATGTAAAGGTCCATAGAACGAATTTGTGGTAAAACAAGATACAATTAAGGCAACGACACCTGTAGGAGGACCTAGCAGAGAAAGATTGACATTGACTGGATCGATAACTGGCATCAAAGGTAGTAGTGTATCGACAACGGTTGATGGCAAGATAGACTGGCTGGTAAAAACGATGAAAGGACTGAAGGATGAAGTAGCATAAGTTAAAGCGATAGTTCAAGAAATAGTCCGAGAAGAAATGGAAGGAATGAAGAAAGAACTGGAGGCAACGAAGAAAGAAATTAAAGAAATAAAAAAGATGTTACAAGGTGGAGTTTTGGAACCAGCGAAGGAATAACGACAAGAAAAGAGTCTCTGAAGTAGACAGAGAGACAGAGAGAGAGACAGAGAGAGAGAGACAGAGAGAGAGAGACAGAGAGAGAGACAGAGAGAGAGAGAGAGAGAGAGAGAGA
>JARQTH010000196.1:6324-32104 GCA_030142595.1 Trachelus iudaicus | reverse complement strand
CATTTTCGTGATCAGTGAAGCCTCCCGAACACCGCCATACCCACCGGGTCAGGTAGTTTCGGAACACCCTGTATATGGGTCATTCCACCTCAGATTTAACACCAAATTTTGAATTTTCCTGAAAATTGTTTCCCTTCGATTTTTTAATCTATCGACTCTGAAAAACCGATTCTTCTTTAAATGTATCCTGCATCGTCCACTTTTCGACTAAAAGCATAGCACTGCAGGGCTAAATGTGCAATAGAGTTCACTTTAAAGTCCACGTTTTAATGGTCGAAAATTCGGTCGTTTAATAATTTGTATGCAACAATTTCTTAAACAATTTGTATTATTTCAAAAGGGGCATCTTCAAATTGAATAAATTTTTCTGTAATTTGTTATTATAGTACAGAGAATATTGCCTGAAAATTTGAAAGTGGACCGTTGAATATTCTTTTAAATAAAATTCATAATATGTGACGGCGCTCACGATTCGCGCGCGGGCGGCGCGGGTGAAGCACGGACTCGACCGTGCTTGGACATTTTCAAGTTATTCCACTACTCTTTGATGGGTTTTTCACCTAGTTCAGATGAATGATACTCAGTGAAATGTTAATAGGTTCCAGAGTAACACTGTTAAATCAAGCAATGGTCATTTACTTTAATTACAATACTTATTACATTTAACTACATATTGCAGAGCGATTAAAGTCTTGTTCATGGTAATATATTGTTGAAAAGTGTATTTACAAAACATTACTGATAATATGTGATTGTAAGAATCATGACTCGGTGGCAGCTGTTGTTTTTCTTAAAGCGTTTAACGATTATCTTTCAAACTTTCGTCCAATTATAAAGAATTGTATTTATTTTTCTGACCGAGCTCCTCAACAATGTGATATACATATTGTGATATACAAATCAATGTAATTTGATAATTATCAAATTGTAGAAGAAAAAAAAACCAATAGTTCAATTAACATCTAATAAAAAAGGGAATTTGAAGTTTAGACTTACGAAAAGAAGATAATAATTACAATGTGATATCGTAACGATGATACGAGGATTAGAAGTAAAAGGGGAAATCCGAACTGGTTCCTAAAATATTATACTTTCTAGCTCTGTGCATTCCAGATTTTTGTAACTCCTAACTACAATCTTCGACCCTCATTTTCTCCGTGTAGAAGCTCAGTCGAATGCAGAGTTTTGTCATTACATCATTGTATGTTAAACTCATTGAACTCGTTGACTTTAATAGATCACCTCATCGCCCAACGAAAGAAGAAACGTATCAGAACTGTATCAGAGAATGACGATTGGGGAATTGAGAACAGTTATCCCGCAAATCGATTGGCATCGATATTTGACAATTGTCTTAGCGAGACCAGCGAATATCTCGGAACCAGTAGTGGTTTTTGCTCTCCAATATATTCAAGACCTTGTAAATCTGCTTTCAAGGACACCACCGAGGTATCAATCTACCCAGTTAATTTAATTGAACCACTTTAAATCTAATTGTGAGATAATTCAATTCACATTCTACGTAACTTGACTGCCAGCTGTATACACATATCCTTGAGAAAGGCATTTGGGCACAATAACTTAGTCCTATAATAATATTTTTCAAACAGTAATGGAAATCACTTTCATTTAGGATAATCGCAAATTATCTGCTGTGGCGCTTTGTGAGACACAGGGTGAACAATCTGGACGATCGTTTCCAGGAAGCTAAACAGAAGTTTTATTTCATTTTATTTGGAAGAGAACAAGCTCCATCGCGATGGAAGAACTGTATTGCTCAAGTTAATTCTAATATGGGTATGGCCGTTGGCTCAATGTTTGTTAGAAAATATTTCGATGAGAATAGTAAAAATGACGTAAGTATAATTAAGAGTTATGTGAATTCAATTTTAATCTTACAATTAGCCATAAACTGTAGTACAATTTCTTAAACGTTACAATATCAAAAATGATGCACTAATTATTTACCTTTGCGGACAAAATATTTTAGTGCGTAGACACGAGCAATAGCATCGGTGGCAGTATTTTCTAAATAACCAATCAATTCACGCCGTGTTTCTGTTGCTGTGTATTTCTTCTAATAAATTCAATTTTATCTATCGATCGGCAAACATCCAGAATAGTAATAGTATACTCTCAGGAATATCCTTATACCCATTCGGAAAAGTTTAATTTGCGATTTTAAAAAATATAAATAGTAAATCAATGTTCTTTATATCGACATGTTAACAGTTGTTAGTATTTATAGACGCTATCAATGACCCGAGAGATACAGCAATCTTTCCTCGAATTGTTGAACAAAACTTGCTGGATCGACAATGAAACAAAACGTTTAGCTGGTGAAAAAGTCGACGCCATGCTTCTGAGAATAGGTTACCCAGATTTCATTCGTCAACCTCGGTTACTGGACGAGCGCTATAAGGACGTAAGTTATTCAAGACAATGCTTATAATAAACTCCATCTAGTATCCATATAATCCTCATTAGCGTACCTGCACTGGTAGTCAATGAAATCAAAAGTTGTTCATACTCTATGCTTATCACGTGTTTGATTTAAAAAGTTAACGAAGACATTTAAAGTTCTATTTACCTCGGTCTTCTTGTACGAATATTTTTATTCCCCACTGTATTTTAAAGATCTTCAAAATTACTTTAAACAAAGATTTCAATTCCAGGTTATTATCCGACCAGACAAATATTTTGAAAATACCCTGAACATTCTGCAACATTTGACCAGAGTTGAGCAGGATCGCCTTGGTAGTCCCGTTAACAAGACCTTGTGGAACACAGCACCGGCCGTGGTGAATGCCTATTACAGTCGAAATAAGAATCAAATAAGTGAGTATATTTGCAATTATACATTTACTTCGTACGATACATTGTAGGCACATTTGAGTTGTTGTAATTTTCCACAAAATTATTGTCCAAAATGGTCATTTATCAGAAACGGCAACTGCTCGAACGCTGAGTATATTCCCGTTCCAGATAGCACAAATTACGAAGATGTCGATAAGACGTCTTAAAGTCTTATATCGTGGATTTTGACGTTTTATAGTTGCCTCAGATTTAACAAACCTCTCTTTGGTTTCTATCATATGATCATTCTGGACAATAATGGCCTAGCAAATTACAAACAAAGAACTCACATCAATCAAATTACAATTCCTATTGAAATTGAAAAACGGATCTCTTTTCCACATGGTACAAATTACCCAAACAGGACGTCTCGTATTAAAAAATGTCTTTGTTAGGTATGAGGCATCTATACAACATCAAGAAGCGAAATATAAGACCTTCTAAAGACGTCTTATCGACATATTCGTAACTTGTGTTGACTGAATACCAAGATGTTGACAAGACGTCTTCAGAAGGTCTTATGTCTCGCTCTTTAACATCTTATAGACGTCTCGTGTCAAAAAGACGTCGTTTAGAAATGAGTGACCTTTTGAAAATGTCTTATTGAAATTTTCGTAATTTGTGCTTTCTAAGTTGCATCGCAGGAACTTTATATAAGTATAATAGCTGATAGAGCGGTCAGATAAGATTCCGATACATTCCGATACCAAAAATCCGTCCACTTATTTCAAGACTAATATAATTTATGCAATATCGATTTAGAATGATAATTATAATCTCGATATATTAAATTCGTCATATTAAATTTCCAACGTTTGGACTTACCGTGGTAGAAGTTCTTACCTTCGGATAAGGCGGTGGAGTGTGAATCCTTCACTCGAATGATCCCAGCCAGTATGGTCTTGCTGAAAAGTTGCAACTAGACGAGGTTCGAAAATAATAGCTACTGGATATCAAGATATGGTATGAAAGAGAATGAAATTCAAACTCCAAATTCCACTGCTAGTCAAGGTGGCAGTCGTAAATGTTTCACTAACAGTCGCTAGAAGAGTAACGGGAACAAAATGAAATACATAGTATTAGTTTATCTTGCTTGCAGAATAGATAGTTAAAAATTAATAATAAAAAATGCTATATTTCTAATGAAAATCATTAAGTTGTTAAGTTGAATGAGTATACTGAGAGATTACTACAAAACAGTATATGTATTTATTTAAGTATAATTAAACACTATATTTTGTAATTCATGTTACTATGTAGATAATACATTTTCCGATATTATATACCAAAGAGTACACAATTTCAAATTACATAATTTAATATTATTAGATACAATTTTAACCTACTATTCTCCACTTTGAATTACGTGATTCGTCGCAATCAAAAATAGTAAAATAAATTTCTTTCTTTCTTACATTTTTTTCATATTACTTATAATATGTGTTACTAATGCAATCGTATTGGCAATATTTCCTATCGAAAATCATTTTAAGAATAATAATGTTAAATGTTTAGAATATTGTAATGTCTTACAGTTTCCCTCAACAATTCCATACAGCACGATTTATTGTTGAAACAACGTAGAAGCATTGAAATCTTGCAAGGACATATTCAATATTTCTCAAAGGTTTTTTTAATATTCCATTTGTAACATTATATGTGTAACATCCCCAAAATGTTGTACAACATCACAGCAATTTAAAATATCACAGAAAGTTTACTGTTGCGAGGCAATACCAATGATGAATGTGAACAAAAAAATAATAAATAGTATTGCTGTTGGACACTATTCAGTTCCAAAGGAAATAGATAGTATTGTTTGTCAATTTATTATAGAATTCTTCCATATATAAAAATATTGGCGATTGTTAAGAGACCTATCTTTTTTATAGGGCTATAAAACAGGTCATTTTCATTATTTTTTTTTCATGAAATCTGCCATACGCTTTTACAATTTTACACTGTATATTGAACATAGTTTAGGTTTACAAAACATCTTTTTTTCATAAAGAGTATTAATTACAAATAATAGAAGGAGCTGACGGAGCTCAAAAAAGGTTGTTGGGTGGTAGAAGTCATATGTCTTCATGGGAGAACCTGAAAAAAAATTCTGCACCACTTCAGCGCCGCACCAGTCCCTGGTCGGGCAGTTGGAGTAAGACTGACTGAATTTACACCGAATCATCGGGTTTTTATACCCTTCCTTTTGAAATTGGCGCTCAATCACCCCCTTGGTGATAACACCCCAAAAATTGAAGTTTTAAAACGAATTTGGCCAGCGGGCCATGAAACTATTAACTATTTTACTTATGCGCGTGCGCTATTTATTATGCAGGCAAGGTTCTTTAAAGTATGATTTCTAGTGGGTAAAATCTTTAAATTGAATCTTTTGTTTGAATCGACTGATGCTGCTAATGAATTTGTGAAGAAGGTTGGGGAATTCAAGACGGAATGGGTGATATTGCATATCCTTAATTTCGAAACGGCCAAGGTAGATGTTTTGAAGAAGATGGAGATGGATATATTGATAGAAATATTTCTAACTCCTTCATTGCGGATAGAAAGGTTATCAGAATAGAAAGAATTCTCAGAACGGTGGTGCTGAATTTTGGAAGTATTAAAAAATTTAATTAAATGTCGAAATTATCGAAGATTGGGACATAGCTATGTCAACTGTAGAAAGGAAATAAGCTGTTTGGCCTTTGGCCAAGAGTATTATGAGAATGATTAAAAAGGAGAAGGTAAATTCTGCATAAATTAGAGAATAAGTGAGCACCGTGCTGACGATAGGAACTGTTCCGCCCCTAGGAGGCACAAAGCCCTAAGAAACATAATAGTGATTACCAACCCATCATATACATGAGTTACAACGAAGGTTAGAGAAGATGAACTGATCGCAACCTCCGATGAGAATGTCCAATTATTAGTCATACTCAACGGTTATAGATTTGGATGAGGAACGTTGAGAGCTGAAAAGCTGGCTAACAATATTTTTGTATAATCCTTCAACGGTTTGGTCAATGAAATGGTCACGCATCGTAATGTGAGGTCTTTGAGACTCCAAACACCATTTTGATTGAAACCTAAAAATGTTCTACATCTCCAATCATTTTAAAAGGTAAATTTTGAAAGGCACATCTTGCTCTATATTTTTGTTGGTACAACGGCGTGACAAAAATTTTTTTGAGACCAAAACTTGCCTTTATTCAAAATTCGTTTTTATTTTTGTGTACTTCAGACATGATAACTGTTATATGAAATTTGCACGCTGGCCGATACTTATTTGCGTATTCAAAAGAGTATCATTTCAAGGAGTAGATAATAACTTTTTATTTCATATGCATTGAAATATACATTCATGAAATAAATACCAAAAAAATGTTGAGCTCCAAAGTTAATCAACTTTTCTATAGAGATACAGCACATACACGAGGTCAGTACCGTTGGTACAGTATAAATATCTTATCAACTTTAGATATTATAGACGCACAATAGAAGAGAAAAAACAAATTGAAATGAAGAAATAAAATTTATTTGTATATAATTATTTTATAAATTTTCAGTTAATGGGAGTCAAGTTCTTTTAAATTTATTTATATATTTATTTGTTTGGTTTTTTACATGAATAAATTATTAATTACGGTACAATGTTTAGCTTGATTGTTGGTCGCGCTGCGCTTTTTTGTATGCCAATTATTTCGTAGGGTCTTTTCGACTCCTACCTTCCTTCCAGGAATGATGTTCGCGGTCTTACTTTACTCGGCGGTACGCCACTTCAGTAAAGGGATTAGAAGAGGAAAGAAAGTTAAAGTGAAATTGGTGTAGGATGGGGCAATAATAGCTACTATCACTCTAGTGCGTAACACATTGAGAAATGTGATCGTTGGTGTCCAAATGAACGTACCTAAGTGTTAAAGGATTAATAATAAATACTCCTTCAAAATAACGAAAAGCTTTAATTGCATGTTTTTGTTTTCGTTATTTAGGCTACGTTCCAAAATTCTCTATTTGTGTTTCTATTTGCTTGCGGACAATTGAGTGACACGTAACCATGCTCGTAGTACTAGCAGTGAATTTCGGAACATACCCTTAATTGATTGGTACGTATGCGATTCATACCTGATCATTATCTAATTTGGACTAGTTGTCTTAAGAAGAAATATTTTATATCTAGCAGTAGGTTAAGAAATCAAGCAAATTATTGAATAATTATTAAGTACAAGTCGGAGGTGCGATACCAATTTAAGTATAAGAGTGGATAAGCTAACTGGGGAACGATTTTCAGGCTTGGAGTTGCTGGTAGTATAGATAATCTTTGTGGACTACTGTGTACTGTGTCAGTGACACCTACGGATTCTAGTTAAGACTCAACGTGACACAGTAATATAGAATACTGAATAAGGCATAACATTCATTTACGAAAATATGAATATCATTTATTACACAGAGAGAATTATTCGTTAATTTTTCCTATGAAGTTCACGACAAAATTTACCGTAGAAAGCAGTAGTCGTGGGACATCGTTACCATTTCATTACTTATTGGTTTTATAATACACAATATTTTTAGTGCCTACAAATAAGCGCATATTGTTAAGTTTCAAAATGTTTACTGTATACTTCAGTAAAAGCTAACGTGACATGCTTAATTTTTAGTATATTTTCGTAAACTGCTCTTAAATATATAGATAATATCCCGCACAGAAATTTATCTAGAGTGGAATCCGGACCAAATTAGGCTTGCCTTGTCTGTCTAATCCGGTCCAAAGCCGGAATCGCGTCAGGCCCGGTTGTGGCATGTAAAGCGATTGGGCATCTGACGCTGATCAGATGCTTGATCCGACCCCGGTCCGGTGCCTGATTCGGCTTACCTTATCAATGCCTGAGCTGGTCCGGATGATGGTAATCAGATACTAACCTTATCAGGCATGCCGTATAGTTACCCAATTTGACCCTGATGACAGCTACATCCGACTGTCTGGATGGGGGAAACCATCGCAGTAGCTGATTCGGCTCAGATCGTGGTGGTATCCGACCATCCTTATGAAGTAAGCCTTACTATTGCCTGATCTGGCTCGGATCCGAATAACGTGACGCTGACCTTATAACAGCATGCCCTACAATTACTTGATATGGCCCTGAGGCAGCGACGTCAGGCTGCCCTACTAAGGCTATTCTTAGGAATATTTTATGTATCCCGGATCAGGGTGATATTCAGCCAGCCTGATCCGTCATGCTTTAATGACACCTCAGAAATTTGTAATGAAATATTCTTTCCGTGTAGAAAGCTTGTATTCTAAAAGGATCCTAGAATTTTGTGCGGGATTTGTGAATTGGTTAGAGTACGGAAGAAATTACAGTTATAATTTTTAATTTAGTAATAATCTTTGTACACCGAATATCTCAACAAAATTTTCAGTTTTTTTTTAGATATCGTGGTTTGAAAGCGTTGACGCTAACGAGCTATTTTGCATTTGCGAATAAAGTGGTTAACAAGCTAAAATTTGCTAGAAACTTATCAACCCAAGATTCAATTAAATATCGCACGTTTCTGATCCTCGGAAATATAAATGAAAGTGTCGTAATTCCTATAGGCACTATCTTCAGAAGTTCGTTAAAAAACCGGAATTCCTGCAGTTGTCAAGATATAGACAACTTATTCTTACATGACGAATTTTAATAAATTCAATTTATGTAATTTAAAGCAGATCTGTTGAAGCACGAGGACATGCTCAGTTTCAGTGACTCAACCAACGAGCAATCTCGTTTGGTACGACGACTTGCAACGTCATCCGAAAATAGGTGTGTGTGTATGTGCAAATGCGATAACACAATTTCGAACGACATCCAAACTGATTGTTTTCTAATTTATAATACTAGTCTTTAATAATATTAAATTATTACTAACTGTAGACCACTTTAAGTGTGATTCAGTTAACAAACACGTTTAAAGATGGATTTATATAGAGTTATGGTCCGGACTAGCTGATACGAATAAGGAGTTATATGTTATGCAAATCATGACGTGCAATGATACACTTCTAAAATTTTCATTATATGCTGATATAATCATGCATATATTCTCATATTTGTTATTTCAATTCGAGTTATTTGTTTATATGATAATCGTTTAATTTTTGATTACTATTTTTATGTGCAGTGTTTCCGGCGGGCATATTACAGCCACCCTTTTACCATAGATTCTTTCCACGCAGTCTAAATTATGGCGGCATCGGTGTAGTCATTGGACACGAAATAACACACGGCTTCGACGACAAAGGTCGACTCTTCGACAAAGATGGAAATCTTCATCGCTGGTGGAAGGACGAAGCGATCGCTGGATTTCATCAACGAGCCCAATGCCTGATTGGTGAGCTATTCTTTTTCATTTTTGTTCTTTACATTTTTATAACAGTGATTCCATTTATAATCTTCCTTTTACAAGTTTTCCTTATCAATAATGTTTTAGTATTATTATCTCAGGGTTAGTAGGATTAATTTAAACCCTCGCTTATTTGTATTTGTAACTGCTCGAGATACTGTATAGGACATGGATGCACATACTCGTTGTGACAAACGATATTGACAGTATTTTCTAGATTTGTCTTATATTCAACAGTTTCTATATACAATATATTTAAAGAATTATTACACATAAACATCATTATATCTGATTATGAGTTTCTCCGCAAAGTAAAATGCGGCTATTTTCATTCTATAGACCAATATAGCAGATATACAGTGAACGAAGTTGGAATGCAAATTGATGGCGTCAATACTCAGGGCGAAAATATAGCTGACAATGGTGGCATTAAACAAGCTTTCAGGGTAACGTTAATTTCTTTACATTCATGCATGAGACGCTTTTGATACTGGTTTTTTTTTTTGAGTCAATAGTTCATATAATTCTTAATCTAGACATAAGAGACGTATGTTCAAATAAGATACAATTTGACAAATCGATATCACAGTTCAGAAATTTTTAATTGATCATAATACAATAATTAATTAGATAATTTTGCTCTGATAAGTTAAATAAGTTTGTATACATATAAAAAAGGAATAAATATTACTACATTCTAAATTTCTGCAGGCCTACGAAAAATGGTTAAACGGGAATGGAAATGCAAATGAGACCTTACCCGGAATAGATGCTAATGGAAAGCAACTATTTTTTCTTAATTTTGCGCAAGTGTGGTGTGGTTCAATGAGGCCTGAGGCTACGAGGAATAAGCTGAAAACCGCCGTCCACTCGCCAGGAAAATTTCGAGTAATCGGAACGTTGTCAAATTCCAAAGACTTCGCTCAAGTGTTTGACTGTCCCATCGGCAGCCCCATGAATCCTGAAAAAAAGTGTCTAGTTTGGTGAATTTAGCTAATCAATAAAAAAACTAAGGTTATTGAACATAAGCTATTTAATAAGTAAGAAGGAAAAGTACGAAAGGAACTTCTACATTTTTTTTGCGAAGTTTCAAATTTTTAATTCTAACATTCATGTGAACAAATGTAAATGGTATTACAATATTTGAAATTTAATATTTTTCAAGAACTTATCATTCATCCACTATTTCCGGTTCAATTTAATTCGAAAGTCTTTTCATTTTGCTCTACTAGCGTAATACTACGTTTTGTAAATGGTAAATATCGGAATAAATAAAACATTCTTAATGAAGTACAGCTATCGAAACAAATCCAACTAATCGATCTGAGAGTTTTAGATGTTCTTCACAGGTACACAATTGTCGTGAAAGTGAAAATATCGTAAATTGCTATTACAGTTTTTTAATGTACAGTTGGAATTATTTTGGTCAACTATTTACAACAATATTTGAACAATACAAAGTATGCAAATTAAAAATGTGTATGTCTCTACTCTTCGGCTTGGCTCAATGATAAGCAAGAGTCTCGCGCCAAGTAGAGGCAACCTGCCGTACAGGGCATGGCGCGCCGAGGCTCTTTACTCGAAGTATCTCCTGTATATGTGTTTCGACTCAAATATCTTATGAACGGCTATGTGTGCGAAAAAGTTAATAATACATTCACCATAGGAATCGAGGGTTCTGAATTGACTGTCATAAAAATCAATGAGATCGATGTACGAGATCAAGACGTATTGAGATGGAGAGCGACATAATTTTATTTCAGGTCCGTCGTCGTCGTCTTCGCACGTCCATACACGAATGGCGCTGGCTGCATTGCCTTCTTTACCTATTTCTACTCTGGATAGTGTTGGTAATTTACGAATACACAACACAATCAAATACATTTTGTATGTGAAGCTACCGTTCACACCGAATTTCCAGTTAATAAAAGGCTGCTTTCACAAATTTTACTTTTAATATACATACATCATACAGGACTGATGTGAGATCCTCTAACAAAAATATTGAAATCACATTAATGCCAAGTAAATAACTTACTACATATCTGTCTATAGAAATATGATCTAGCACCAGCCCATTATTTCAGTTGTATTTTCAGAATTTCCTATAATGTTTTCGCTACTCTTTTACATTATTATTGCTTCTCGTATTTGATTATGTATTAATGTGAAAGGAACAACTGAAAGGAAAAACGCCCCAGATGCTTATCCGAGAAGAGCGCCCCCTCCGCCCCCCCACTGTCTCGACTGTGTCCTCAAAGGGAGGACAACGACTTGCATTTGGGACTTGCATACGGGCAGTTTAGATTGGACATTGCTCTTATCAAGAATTGTATTCAACGACTCCAATAAAAAGTTCTTTACAGCTCAGAAGTGGGATTGTGAACTCATTTTATCACATTATTAATGGTTGAATTAGTAAACCATAGTGATAAATACTGTCCCTGTACTGTGTAGTGTAATATAACAGTCATATAGTGGGTGAAACAGTGATGTAACTTAGCGGTTGCGAGTGATCTACAATGAGACGTTCGTGTGAAGCAGGCCGTAGATCTTGCTCCAAATCCCGCTCTTGAGGGACGTCATCGCATTATACGCCGCAGCCGCGATCTCGTAGCAGGCATCGTTACGAAAGAGAACAATCGTCTCGAAATAGACATTGTGATGGAAGAGACCGATCGTCGAGAGGAGGGTGCGATCGTACGCACGTGCGCTCACGACTCGTCGGATTGGCAAGTAGTGTTACAGAAACTCCTTGAAACACTGGCCATAGCTGTGGATAGGCCAACGTCGCGAACACTGAACGGTCTTGATTTCAAAAAGTCGATCCCGCTGTTTGATCCAGACGAGAAGATGCAATCAATAGAGGTGTGGATCCAGAAGGTTGAGGAATTGCAGAAGATTCACTACTCGGAGGATAGAACTGTTTGCAACTTCGCTTTGGAGTGTCTCTGTAATACGGCTAAAAACTGGTACAATAGCTTGCCGTATGTCGACTTCATCTGGACACAGTGAAAAGATAAGCTCATCGTAGCCTTCACCGATCACATGGAATATCCGGATAAGCTTACTACAATGTTGGCACGAGTTAAAACCAACGACGAGACCATGATGAAATACTTTTTTGAGAAGGCAGTACTCGTAAATGCATGTGGTGTAGAAGGGAGGAACGCTGCGTCTTGCATCGCATATGGAGTTTCGGACTCGTCGTTGCGACCGGCAATCAAGCGGAATAACTTTCAGACCCCTGAGGAGTTGCGCATATATCTGAGGAAGATAGATGTACCAGCACAAATTCCGATAAGAAAAAACGCTGAAAAAGGAGACAACGGTCGTGCTATCCCATGTAGGAATTGCCAACGCTTACAACAGGCCCAAGCCTTGGCCAATATATGTTTATTGATAATTAGCCAAGCGTAACTCGCCTATGCTGGGCCGTAATTGGCTTAGTATTGGTCACTAGTATTGTTATTTTTTAGTAATTGCCAGTATCCAACCAACACTAGGCCGATGTACTACTGCCAATGATTGGCCGGATATAGACTACTAACTGTGGGCCATCATTGATTGCCCATCATATACCAGCATTATTTATTGTTTATATTAGGGGTACAAATAAGTTTTGAGGGATTTGCAATAGATGATGTAACTAGTATTTAATCGCATTAGACTATTTTGTATATATATATTCTTGTTAAAGCGTCACTATCTCCCTCTAAAAACCAATATGTTTTGTTTTGCTGAAGTGTAAACTACATAGCTATTTTTAAACCTAACCATGTCAACTTTTGTGCCAACAAAACGCCATTTGCGGGAAGCGCTGCTTTTCAGTTTTAATTTAAAGAAAAGTGCAGCCGATAGGTATCGATTGCTGTGTGAAGCTTATGGGAAATATGCTCCAGCAATTAAATCACGTGAATTCTGGTTCCGGCATTTCAAAAGTGGCGATTATAACACTAGTGACAAAGAACGCGAGGGGAGGCCAGTAACGTTCGAAGACGCTAAGTTGGAGACGTTACTTGACCAAAATTCGTGCCAAACTCAAGAGCAGCTCGCTGAAGGCTTGGGAGTGACTCAACAAGCGATTTCTAACCGTCTCAAGGCCATGGGTATGGTGCAAACAGAAGGAAATTGGGTTCCATATGAACTCAAGCCAAGAGACGTCGAACGCCGTTTTTTCACTTGCGAACAACTACTGCAAAGACATAATCGAAAGGGGTTTTTGCGTCAAATCGTAACGGGGGACGAAAAGTGGATCCGCTACGACAATCCAAAGCGCAGAAAATCATGGGGTAAGCCCGGGCATGCACCAACTTTAACGGCCAAACCGAATATTCATGGCAAAAAGCTAATGCTGTGCATCTGGTGGGATCAACTCGGATTGATCTACTATGAGCTACTCCAGCCTAATGAAACCATCACTAGGGAACGTTATAAGCAACAATTGATGCAATTGAGTCGCGCATTAAAGATTAAACGCCCGCTATGTCAAAAGACACGACAAAGTGATTTTTCAGCACGACAACGCTCGACCACACGTCGCAAAAGTCGTCAAGGAAATTTTGGAAGCGCTTCAATGGGATGTTCTACCGCACCCGCCGTATTCACCGGACATTGCTCCTTCTGAATACCACTTGTTTCGGTCGATGACTCACGGCCTGGCGGAGCAGCGCTTCACTTCTTACGAAGAAGCCAAAAATTGGGTCGATTCCTGGATCGCCGTAAAAGATGAGCAATTTTTTCGACGCAGAATTGGTATGCTGCCTGAAATATAGGGAAAAGTTATAGCTAGCGGTGGACAATACTTCGAATAATACTCATTGCATCAATTTATCTGAATAGAGTATTGAAATAGAAAATTAAAACCCTCAAAACTTATTTGTATTGCAATATTTGCCATTTTTTAACCGATACTGGCCAATGTCCTACTGCCAATAATTGGCCAAATAGCAAGAGAAAAATGTAGTAAGAGTAAAATTACATATATGACCAGAGTCCCTAAGCAACAAAAAAGTATACGAGAAGCACGAGCGAGCACTAGTTCGCTGCCGCACCGCCAGATGGCCACTGGAACTCGCAAGCAGAATCGGAAGACGCTGAGAATAATTAGTTCTTCGATGTTGCTGTTGCTTCAACGCGATTGCGACATTATCTTGAATAACCTGGTATTATATTCAGCATCTCTCATTCGTGAGAGAATCATTTTTTTTAGACCATATCGTCCGTTGAGAGGACTCTGTAGTTTTGTTTCCATTACACCAATCAATCCAACATCCTTCGCTCGAATACAGAATCCAGTTTCTGTACGGGGTGTAGGCCATTATTCGTCACAAATTATTGACCATTATTATTTATTTTTTTATATTTGTCAATATTTTTTATATTTGCCATAATTTACGGTTGAAAATCATAGACGTAGTACCGTCTAACGTACCTGGGCCAATATTGCATTCATTAATGGGCCAATATTATTTTGATTTATTGGCCAACATTGGCAACCAGTGCTGGGCTTAAGTTATTATCCGACTCTTAATCATGGCTAGACCAGTCATGGTTGTTGTTATCGAGCCATTACTGGAAAAATGGTCACCGATGCTGGCCCAATATTAGGCCTACTGTACTTTCCTACATGGGTAAGCACTACTCGAACGGAAGGTCTAAATTGGTTCCGAAGCAAGACCTAGAAGAAAGAAAGAAAAGTGGCGCAACGGCAGACTCTGCAAGTAAATCGAAGACGTTTAAATGTTTTCGATGCAATGAAGTAGGACACATGGCCAGAAACTGTGTGACGACTACGAAAGAGTCTGAGAAGAACTCTCAGAGACAAGTGCGAACCATTGGCATTGAACCGAATGCGAATGGCACATGATTTCACGAGGCTTACGTCAATAATGGAAGTGAATGCGTCACCATAAGTAAGGATGAAGTAGAAAGGATGCAATTAGAATTGCAGCCAACAGGCGCAGAGAAATCAATAGAGAAAACGGCATTTGTTACACCAGACGGCGAATACGAATTCCTTCGAATGGCCTTTGGTCTTCCTAACGCACCGTCAATATTTCAACGCATAATAAATAAAATAGTGAGCCCACTTAAGGGTCAGATTTTCGTACTAGCATACATGGATGATATTTTGATTCCTTCAAAGGACGTAGAGTCGGGATTGTTGTCGTTGGAGGTAGTGTTGCAGGAACTAAGAAAATCAAATTTGACGCTTAACTATCACAAATTCCTAGAGACAAACATAGACTAATCACGGGTACGACGTCACCCAGCAAGGGGTTAGGCCGGACAGTCAGAAAATAGAGGCTGTTCAAGAATTTCTAGTACCCACCAACGTTCATGGCGTAAGACAGTTTATAGACATAGCAAGTTACTTTCGAAGGTTTATCGAGAACTTCGCCACAATTGCCAGACCACTCACTCAATTGATTAAGAAAACTGAAGTTTGGAATTGGGGTAAAAACCAACAGAGAGCTTTCGGCGAATTAAAAGAAAAACTAATTACTAGACCTGTGTTAGCAATATATGACCAAGGCGCTGATACTGAAATGCATACAGATGCAAGTAAGTTGGGACTCAATACTGTTACAACGGCAGAACAATGGCGCTCTAAAACGTATTGCATATTTCAGCCGTCAAACAAGTAAAGAAGAACAGAAGTACCACTCGTACGAGTTAGAGACACTTGCGGTAGTAAGCGTTTTGTAGAGATTCCGGGATTATCTATTAGGTGAACGTTTTAGGATTGTGAGCGACTGTAGTTCATTACGTGCGACCTTCGTCAAACGAGATTTGTTACCACGCATAGGCCGCTGGTGGATCCAGTTACAAGAATTAACCTATTCAATGAAACACAGGGCTGGGGCGAAGATGTCACATGTTGATGCGCTCAGTCATAACCCGAGCGAATCCGACGGGTTTCTCAAAAAAACAGAAGATGTAGGGTTCTTACACATACAGAGTGTATCAGCTAAGATGCACGTTTGAGATTTGCAGTGAAACAGTGCACAATTTCGAAAATCTGAGGTCCCGACCATTGAATCCAAAGTCTACGGCGACGAATACGATGTCTCTAAAATTTACAGTTAGGAATACGAAGACTGGAAAATCCACGTCCAGGAAGACGAAGACTCCAAAATCTACACCCAGGATCACGGAAATATACAGCAGGAATACTTCGGCTTCTAACTTGTAATAAAAAATAGCATTGTAATATGTTTTAGCCACCTTGTACGAGTTTGCGTCTGACTGAACGCTTACCTCAAAACAATTGCGAATCGTGAGTTCGGCGTGAAGCTGCTACACGAAGCTAAGGCGTTCCGCTAGTATTAGAAATTTGTCAAAAAATGATTAAATTTCGAACGCAAATATCTCTCTTATTATGTGTGCAATCCGTCCGAATTTTTTTTCATCACTATTATTTTCTCTTGCTCTACAACTTCTGCATTTAACTTTTTTCAATATCATTTACAATGGAAGTTAAGTGAACAATAATAATATGCCCATTCGATGTGCAATTAAAAAATATTCAATGGTCGTGACATCAGATTTTCGAAATTGTGCACCATTTCACCGCAAATCTCAAACGTGCATCTTAGCTGATACACTCTGTAGAACTCGGACACTGGCTACTGATTGCTCAATTACAATACTCGAGATTAAAGTACATTCATGAGGTATTAAATCGAGATGCTGGTGATGCGGAGGAGCGCCAGATTATATGTAATTTTGTTTTGAAGGAAAATCGAGTGTTTAAAAACACACCGAATGGTCCGAAGTGTGCAGTGTCAGGGACCGCAAGGCAACGAATATTCAAATTATGTCATGATGGGATGGGACATTTTGCGGTTGCAAAAACCTTGGAAAAGGTGCAAGCAGACTATTGGTTTGCGTAAATGAGATGTTATGTGAAGCAATACGTCGCTGCATGTCTCGACTGCCTTTATTGTAAGACAATTCCCTTCTCTTCTCTTGGCATCCAAATTAGAGTAAATCACCTGAATAATTAGAAAAGATACACTTTATTACTTTTACATAGAGTTCGTGTTCCATAGAGTTCGTGCTTCAGATATCTACTTCGCTCGTCAAGCGACGACTGACTGTCCCCTCCCTTCTTTCAGTCTGAGCCGGGCCTATTGCCAAAAGGGCTTCGCGCGTGGTTACAAGAAATTATTTTACGTCTTACAATTTTGGTCGTCCTGACGGCAGTTCGTCTACGAACTAAGTGGGTTGTCGTAAAAAATACATGAACACACAGCAGGTCATCTTATAACTACTACATCAAACGAATTTACAATTAAATCTAGCTCTTATCTCCTACATGGGCGCTACCTCCTCGACTTCTTTGCGTCACGGACGCATATTTTCCGGTTCCCATACACCTTGTAACGCTTGTCAATAGTGCAATTTCGTACGCTCCTTATGAGTGTACGAAATGGGATGTAGGTAAGTGCTCGGCGCTGGCGTCTTTAAGAATGTAGGCGACACAGGATTATATGGTAAAATAAAATAACAAAATTTTATTAAATAATCGATAATCCGTACAACAGTTTGATGATCGTGATCAATTACACTATCTAAATCAGACGTCGGTATTGTAGGAAAAGGATTTTCAAGGAGTCGTCCTATACTTGTTTTGTATTCCTATCTCACTCTAATCTGTCTGTGCGGTACGAGGGTATGCCTGTAGTGGTCCTGTAGCCCTAATGGTGCTTTGCCTATCTATTGGTTATGGCACTGTGTGCGACACAACTACTAACGGCGCGGATAATAGATTAAACAAAATGGCGACGACTGAAGTGTTTGAGGTAGATCGCGGTGGTCTCCTCAGAACTTTTGACTATTTTTCTCTACGTGTCGGTCGAGGCTGAATAGCGGATGCTAATGTGCCGTAGCCGGCGACAAAATTATGTACTGTGGTTTTGGGAAAATAATATGCTCTATCCCAGAGTGCATAAATAGAGCGTAAAGACTTTTCCACTAATTTACTGTGCGTTATCCTTTCGGATTTAAATCACGCTGATTTTATTTATACGCATGTCACGGACTTGTTAAATTCGGATTTCTCCTTTCGATAACTAAATTGATTTGAAAGCTATTATTTATTTGATTGAAATGCTAAATTGATTAGCAACAAGCGCTAATCCTCTAGCGAATTTTATTTATATTATTTTCCATGGATTTACTTTCGGGAGCTGTTTTTCATCTATTGGCTAGCGTTGACACTAGCCGCGCGTCCTTATTTTTTACTTGTAACGGGTTCGCTCTCGATACAGAAGTACCGAGAGGGTAATCGATTTGTCACAGTACAGCAGTCCCCCAAAATAGTTTGTTGTTGCGCCGAGCACTTTGGTGGGTGATCACAACAACAAATTATTTTCCTACTTTCTTATGCTACGATTGGGAAGGTTGGGTGTATATCTATTATAACAAAAATTTTCACTCCTTGGGACACTATTGGTCATATTTCACCACACTTTGTATGTCCATTGACGGTGTTGGGTGTTGAAGCGTACCCTGAATCTGCCTCGGCTGTTGCTTCTCCCTCTTGTTCGCTGTCCGATCCGAGGTATGTGTCCGCAGCATCCACTTCCTCTAGGTCGGGATACCTGAATCTTGCCAACTTTTTTTCCACCATGAAGTGGCCGATGGGAATTCCCTGTGGTGCCACTCGGATGTTTATCCAGCCCATGGCGTTACTGTGGTCCTTTCGTATGGCACTGGCGTAGAAGTATGTTCGCTGGCTGATTAATTTCCACAGCCATTTACACGTGTTGTAAGACCACCTTGGTCCTTTTGAGGGTCGTATACGGTCCATCCCTACTGAGATGGCGGTTCCTGGGATCCTGGAGAGTTTTTCCGATATTTGGAATACTTCGTCTGTCTGGATCTCAACGTACTCCCCGAAGTCCACCAGCCGTACGGTTACCCTTTCTCCCTCGGTTGCTGTGATGGCAGCTCGGAACCAAGTGTCTTCTTCCTGTACCAGGGATCCTCCGCCGATGATTATTTTCGTGAATCCATACGTCGTTTTATCTCCTGGATCGTTTGACGGCGAATTTCCTCCATTCTACCGGAATCGCTTCGTAGCCTAATATTGAAGTTGCTCGGCGTGTGTAGTGCGCCAATGTTACCTCTGTGGGTCCATCGCGGATCCGCTCTACCTCCGCGTTCCTTATTATCGGCATCTTCTTGTTGTTTCTTCGGGGCTTACTCACTAAAAAGGACCTCCTCTTTTTCTCCCCTTCCTTTTATACTCCTGGTACTCCGATTACGCGGGAAATGTTGGGATTGTGTTGCCAACTGTTTAGCTTTGATTGATTAAGGCTCCGGGGATCCAATCTTTGAGTGTTTGATCATTTAATTCCACAATCTTCAGATCGTCTTAGTATCCCTTTTCTTGGCTTTCCTCGTTTCCGAAGAGCTCTTCGAATTTTTGCTGGAGCTTGCGACGTATGCCGTCCACCGGTGTCGACTACAAATAATCCGCGGCCGCTCCCAGCATGCTGAAAACCGGAAAATATCCGAGATCCGAACTGAATCGGAGTGTTGGGCGCCAGGTGCGGACTCTCCGCACCGACATTCCTCCCATGGCCGCTTCTCGCGGTCTCCCGGCTGCTCAGCTTGCCCACTAGCTGAAATGATAGAGGGGAACGCGGGAGCGAAGAGAGATGAACAGTTCGGGGTACGCCAATGAAAACGCCGTTTAGAGTCGTAACGTCCGTTTATTCAAGGTAGAAGCAAAGCGGTCGCAGTACAAGCAGTCACGACGCGTACAATGCTTCCCAACGGCGAACGCGGCCCTCCGCAAGGGCCGCAGGGTCAACCTTTTCCACCGTCCCTAGCCTGCCCTACCACGATTCGCGGTTCCCTCGCGGCTTGGTTCGCGGTGCTATCAGCTTGGGCGCGAATCTCTTCCCGGGCGGAGATCTCCACCGGTCAGTGTACCGAACACTTGGACTACCGATCTCCGCTCTGGTTCTGCTCTGACGATTATCCCGGGCCTTCTCCGAGGGGAATACGTGTAGTAAAAAGGGCCGCTCTCGGCGGTACTTACCGGTGAAGCGGCTTAGTTTCCAAAATCCAAATCTCCAAACAAACAAAATCCAAACGGGCCGATTCGGGGCGAGGGTTCCTCGGTGTCGGCTGGCGTTCCTGCTCGCACTTCCGTTCTACGACGCACCTCCTCACACACCGCACAGTCACCCTTAATCCCTTATTCACTGCAGCTTAGTCACCTCCCGCCCCGATCATGCGAGCCTTCGACACGGACCCTCGGGTCTTTTCCTTTAACGTAACGTGGCGCGTCCAAGCCGGGCGTATCACGCCACGTTATAACTCCCCCCCCCCCCCCCCCGCTTAGACGGGGCACATTCTTCCAGAAGGGAAGAATACGACATGCACCGTAAACCGATCGCTTTTGCTTCCCCGTGTGGGGCCTAGCAGCTGTTACCCACACCCCTTCCACGGATATCGTTTCGCGTCCCTTAACCCTCCCCAACGGCGCGATTTACTTCCCCAGCTCCTCTCGGTGTCCGTCGTGCTGACTCGGTTTTCCGAGGCCGTGGTGACGAGAAAGATGGCCCACCAGCCCATCCTGGGTCCTCTGGTGGGTTGTCCACTACTCCCGTGGGTTATCCATGTTCCTGTTCCTAAAACAGAAAGAAATCCTAGGCACTTCTCCCGTGGGGTCCCTGGAAGGGCTTGGACGGCGTATTTCGTTGCCTGAGATACGGCCGCTGATCATACCTGCATAGGTTCCGACGGCACTGCCCTACCTTAAGCTACACGCTGCCATCCTTCGCTCGCTGCTGGTGTTTAATTTTTCCTAGCCGAGCTCTTAAGCCGTCGGTCACGACTTGGTTTAGTTCCCACGCCGGTTATCTTCGGCGTGGCGTAATCTCGGCTAGACAACGTTATTGTTTTGATCGGCTCGGAGTCTTTCCCTATTTCTCGAAATCTCTGTACCGTTCTGCCCAACAATTCGATAGAAGGAATTCCCTGGTTACATCGTACCTGTGCTCAGTCGCTTCCTGTCGGGTGCGGCGGGACGACTGTTCCTTCAGGGTGTTCTTCCATCTGCAGCGAGCCGTGGTCAACTTTCCGCTCACGTACGCTCCGGCGCTACCGAGTATTCTGTATCTTCCTCTCACAGACTGGCCGGAATACGCACGGCTCTTATATCTCTGAGCACTCTGGCTGCGAGCGTGGTGATTCCCTCGGGTGTCCGGTCCGCGGACAGCCGTTCCTGCTTCCGAGGCGAGGTCAGCCGTGCTCCGGCCGATCTTTCCTCCTCCTTCTTCCTTCCCTGTCCTGCGGTCCTAACTATCTGGAGACTGCCTAGAGTACGCACGGGTCTTACATCTCCGGATAGGCTCAGGTAGATTCGGCGTCGCCACTTAATGGCGACAGCCGCTCAGCTCACATCCTACCTGAGCTGGAGCCGACTGCGCGCTTCGCGGCGCAGGCAGGGCACTTTCCTGTTCCCGGTTTCCGACCGCCGCACTCTCGGCAGCTGGATCGGAAAGGGCGCGTACACTGAGCAACGCGGTGGCCTTCCTTGCCGCAGCCCCAGCACGTCGAGCGTCTCAGCATGCGGCTGCACTGCTCGGCCGGATCGCGGGAGTGGACCTCTCCGAAACGAATCCTCTGAGCCAGCTCATCGACCTCGGACGGCCGCAAGCGCTCTACGAGCGCCACGGCCGCCGTCAGCTCGAGACTGTCTCGAGGGCGGCTCTCGGAGCGTGTCCGTTGACGATTTTCCGGTCCCTGCCGATCGTGACGGCTCCGGGACCGTTCTCGCCGCTTCTCTCCCGCGACGGCGCCGGAGGTGGGAGCACCAGAGCGGGCCCGTTCCACTTTCTTGGTCTTCTCCCTCTCCTTCTGAGCTTTCCTTTGCAGGCGCCTCCACTCGGTCATGCTGAGCCAACCCCGTCCCGGGTCGGATTCCTCTCCTTCCACGACCGCCCCCTGGCCGCCGCTTCCAAGCCGATCCTCTCGGCAGGGTGGTCGAGGAAGAATATTCCCCGGCCTTCCGCTGGGCGGTGCGTCCGGCGCCACCTCGACGTAGGGGTTCACCCTGACCTTCCGAGGGAGCGCCGGCAGCTGCCAAGGCCTCCTCGACTTCGGCCGCCCAATCGCCGAGCGCCCCGAATACTCGAGACGTCCCTTGGGTGACCTCGACCCTGAGTCCCGGCGTGTCCGGGAGCAGATCGACCTCCATGGCCGTCTATCCCTTCTCCCGAACTGCCGCGACCTGGAGACCCATCTCCAGGGTCTCACTGAGGAGGTGCTGCTCCACCGCTTGTAGCTTCTCCCGGTCCAATAGGGCCCACAGGACGGCCACGTCTTCTAGCCGCAGGCTGAGGGCTCCCAGAGCGCCCTCTCCGATGTCAGTGTCGGGACTACGGCAGGGAGATTGCTCTCGCCCGCAGCCTTCTCCTGTCCCTCTACCGCGAGCGGCGTTGGCGGGCTCGGCGCCCGTTCTTCTCGGTCTTCCGCTCGCCCAAACTCCTTCTGCTGTTCCGCTATGATCCTCGGTCTCTGTAATGTTCGGCGGGGTTAGAACCCTTCAAGTCCTTCACGTGTAGTTTTTCCACCGAACTTCTCGCTTCGTCTACCAAGTCGTATACTACCGAGAATATTTTCTTGGCAACTGTGTAGGGTCCGGCGAATCGCGGTGTCAGCTTCGCGGCCACGTATTTGGCCGCGGAGGACAATATCCGTTGCCTTTTCCACACTCGGTCGCCAACTCGAAATATCCGAGGAGATCTCCTGGCATTGTAATACCTGGCATGCTTCTCCCAGGCCTCAACGATGTGTCGCTTCGCCAGATCTCGCATGCCAGAGAGCCTCTGCATCCTATCGGCCCATTCCTGTACTGGCCGTGCTCCTCTCTTTCGGGGATGCTCCTCGGATCTTTCCCCTCGCGTCACCCTCGGCTCTCTCTCCAAGTTCAGGAAAGCCGGGGACGCCTTCGTCGTCGTGTGGACTGCCGTGTTCACCGCGTAACGAAACTCCGGCAGATGGACATCCCAATCCCTGTGGCTGTTCTCCAGGAAGAAAACAATCATCGTCTTCAGGGCGCGGTTCACCCTCTCCACGGAGTTGGCCTGCGCGTGGTAAGGCGGCGTGGCGGAGTGGTAGATGCCAAACTCCGTGGTCATCTCCTTTACTGCTCGGTTTACGAACTCCGTTTCGTTATCCATCAGCAGTATCTCCGGCCCCCCGAATCTGAACACGATTAAATCTTCAAATGCCTTGAAGATGCTCTTCCCCACCGCTCTCCTTAGCGAGACACATTCGATCCATCGAGTTTACAAATCCTGGAATACCAATAAGTAAGCAAATCCATTCTTAATTTGCGGGAATGGGCCCATCATATCCGCCGCCACTACAGTCCACGGCTCGTCCACGATGCGGCGTCCCATCATCCCGGCGGGTCGACTCTGTTCGACTTTCTGCCGCTGGCACCACTCGCTTCCAGGCATCCAAGTCTTCTACCAGGTCTTCCTTCCGGAAGTCCGGTAGATGATGATATAGGACTCCGTCTTCCACAAACCATCCCAGGAACTGCTTCGGTCTCTCCTCGACCGCTTTCAGCTGCTGCTCGTACCATGCGTCTTGCGGGCCACCTACGGCCGCAGTTTGTCCCGAGTCCTCTTCGAACATGCGGGACGGCATATCCGGTACATGATGCAGTGCTCCCTTTCTGTGCACGATCTCATAGTCATACTCCGGCAGGTCCAATACACAGCGCGCTACCCGGCCGTTCGGATTGTTAAAATTGTGCAGCCACTTCAAACTATGATGGTCGGTCACCACGGTGAAATGATATCGCTCCAGGTATAGTCGGAATTTCCTTATCGCCCAGATCACGGCGAGGCATTCTTGCTCCGTCATCATATAATTCTTCTCTGCTGCTGCTAATCTTCGGCTGGCGAAGGCGATCACGTGTTCGCCATCCTCTGACGTCTGCGTCAACACAGCGCCTATCCCTGCCGAACTCCCGTTTGTTTGCAAAATAAACGGCAGCTGGAAGTCTGGGTATGCGAGAGTGGGGGGCTCGCTCAGGGCCGGCTTCACCGCGTTAAATGCCTTTTCTTCTGTCATACCCCATTCCCATCGCTGATTTTTCTTCAATAGTTGGAACAGAGGGGCTGACATCTCCGCGAAGCCCTCGATGAACCTTCTATACCAGGAGGCCATCCCTAAAAATCTTCACAACTGCCGGATGTCATTCGGTGCCGGGTATTCCAGGATTGGTGCAACCTTCTCCGGGTCCATCTGCAATCCTTCCTCATTCACCAGAAATCCCAGGTACCGTACTTGCGAGCATCCGAAATCGCACTTCTCCGGATTTATCGTCAGACCAGCCGCCCTTAACCATGCGAGGATCGTCTCCAGCCATTTCAGGTGTTCCTCGAACGTGTCGGTGACAATTATAATGTCGTCCAGCTACGCAAAGGCGTAGGGTTTCATCTCTGGTCCGATCAACCGGTCCAGCAGCCGGTGGAAAGTCGCGGGCGCGCCGCTTAATCCTTTTAAATTGGAAAAGCCCTTTTCCTGGGACCGTAAATGCCGTAATCTCTCTGCTCTCTTCCGCCAGTGGAATTTCGAAGTAAGCTTGGCTTAGATCCAGCGTCGAGATGAATCGGGCTGCTCGAAGTTTATCCAGAATGGCCGCCATGTAGGGCAGCGGGTAGGCATCCTTCATGGATACCGGGTTCACCTTTCTGAAGTGAATGCAGAAGCGGTACTTCCCTGACGGCTTCTTCACCATGACGACTGGGCTCGACCATCCACTACTTGACAGCTCTATCACCCCATCCCGAAGCATATTGTCTACCTCTTCATGCATGGCTTCCCGTACCTTCGGGGAGACCATGTAGTAGCGTTGCTTGATGGGTGCTTGTCCTTGCACGTCGATCCGGTGTTCCGTCAAGCTGGTAAGCCCTACAGGGGGGTTGCCCTCCGGCAATGTCCGTGCGAGAAGCTCTTCCATCCTTCTGATGTGGCTCTCGTTCAGTTCGGACAGCCCCGCACACTGTCCCTCGTCGTCCCCGATGGCTCCGATCCGTCCTTATCCTCCATCCTCAGGTGGTAGGTATCCCGAGCGCGATCGATGACCAACCCGAAGAGTTTCATAAAATCTCTTCCTAGAATTCAAGCGTATCCTAAACCAGGCACCATCCGCACTCACAGCACACCTTCCTCCGTCCCCAAGATCGTCCTCACGCTCAGTGTTGCCAGGTCGATTTCACGAAAAGTAACAGTAATATTTTCAAAAGTAGCTAATCATCGCCAAAAGTAGCGTAAGCTTTATATCTGGTGGCGCCATCTATTGACATTTTCTCCAAAAATTTCTATACATTTATTTTTTTGTTATTTACTCCGTACCTCGCGACCCATGCAAAAAAACAGTTTATATATTGTAACGTGACAAAACGATCAACCTCTCAGTGCTCCTGTACTGAGAGCGTACCCGTTACAATGGGACGGCAAGGACGCGCGGATAGTGGCAATAACAGCCACTAGAGGG
>JARQTH010000192.1:38267-50654 GCA_030142595.1 Trachelus iudaicus | reverse complement strand
ATTTGCTCGCGATTGACAATCCGGATAATCACAAATCCGTATAACCGAGGTCCGGATAATCGAGTCTCCACTGTACTAGTTTTCGCACTTTTAAAAAAGTCTCAAAATGCACTATTTCACTCCAACCCCTGTGGTTCAGCCATTTTGTATCCGATCGAGATAAAACCTTTACCATTGGAACGGGAAAGAATTTCCTAAAAAATATGTGTTTTCCAGAAATACACAAAAATTCAAGTGTTCCACTTCAATTGAACATTACTGTATGTGTTAAAGGATGATTCGCTTTCCTAGCGCTAAATATGTTACGCATTGTGCCTCTTTTGACAAAACTATAATGTCTAACGGTAAAAAATTGGACAGACGTTCTTATTCGTATTTAAACTTATTAAAGAAATTTTTCTATATTTTCCTGTGAAATAACCCCCTATGAACTATGACTCATGACATCGCGCAAATCCCGAATTTGATTAATATGAATTAAATATCAAGAAAATGGTGACTTGTTAAACACATTTAACGCCAAGGATACGCACTTAGCAGATTAAGAGAACCTTACTCGATTTTACACAGCTATATGCATCACACGGATAAGGAAAATCACTAAGGATCGTAGTACGGAAAAATCTTTTCATTGAAAAGAATGTTACTCGAGTGAATAGGGTCAATCGAAGCTTCCGATGAAATTTCGGTCCTAGCGTTGGTCATTTAATTTTTAAATTAATTTATATAAAACGCATAAAATGTGGATAAACCTAGATACTAACAGACTATGTGACTATTGTCAGAAATTGTCAGTCGAAATTGAATGGCTAACTTCACATAGATTAGGAACCTCAATATCAGCTGTTTTAGCGTGGAACTTTCGACACACAGGTGTAGATTCACATTTTAGATTTGAAGTATGGCTGTATGTAGCAAAAACACCGCTGAAAGTGCAAATACCTTTGATTGGTCATTTAATCGTTATTAATGTAACTGTTATGAGATTTGACCAATCAAATGTATTTGTTCCCTCAACGGTCTTTCTGCTGAACACAGCCAACATCTTCCACTCTTACAGCATTTAGCCTTCTTTCTCTAACTTAGAATTTGACCGCTCACGCCAGTCCCCTGACATGCTCGCCACTGTCCATATACAATGAATGTTCTTGTTTTATCCGCGTTTTTTTAACTTCTCTACCGTCCTGTACGTGGTGCTTATAGTTTTCTGCCAAACTCGGCCTAGTCGTTAACATTAAACGTACTTCAAGGACAGCGAGCAAGACTACGAATGAAAGACTGTGGCGAAATTTCTTAACGATGGCGACGGAAATTTGAAAAAAAAACGACCTGACCAGCTCATGGCAGGTGGCTGGCTCACGCCACTGCTGAGGTTTTCGACAGTAAAACTATCTATACTGAATTGAAAAGTACATGAAAATAACTCGTCCGTGAGGTAAAACGAGTATCAAATGCAATGCGATGCTAATAGAAATTTGCGGATAATCTCATTCACTTGTTTTACAGTCATTCGGTGCAAAAGTGTGATGTGAGTAATCGTTAAACCTTAGAGTAAGTGTACCTGATATGCAAAAGTGTAAGTCATGACCGAGCTTGAATGATTTAACTTTTACTGATGAGGTTCATTGATATGTAATTTGATATCGTAATTAGCTATTTTATTTTAGGAAGGCAAGTGGGTTTTATACCAATCCATGACCAAGCGACACTTCTTTTCTCGGTAAACTTTCCAAAAATTATTTTTTTTATAATATATCTCAAAAATCCATCTCAAAAGGAAAATTACGATAAATTCCTTGTGTAAATCACATTTTTCCAAACATGACACCGATAGCGGATAGTCAGGCACAACCAATCATGAAGCATTATACATATAGATGTATGAACAAAATTCGAACGTGATAGTGTTTGCGACAGTTACCCTCGGGGAGGACTCATTGGCGCACAGACCAATTGGACACAAATGACATTTTACTCCAAATTCTGTACACTTTTAAATAGATGAAATAGAATTAGGTACGAAAGATGTCTTATTATAGTATATTGTATATGGATTAACATTATTTTACGCTAGGTTTGGTTAAGTAAGGTTAGGATAGGGTGGAATGTTCGAATTTCGGAGACTGGGTAGGTTAGTGAATAAGTATATCGACTAAAGAGAGCATTAAATGTTTAAAAAGATTCCGACAGATAAAGATGACTTACAATATCGTTGAATTATTGATAGAATATCGCTCAGGAGACAGAAATTCGCATTTTTGTCCAATTGGGTTTGTGCACAACTGGGCATCACCCGGTCTCAACTGTATGCAGAAAGTCTACAGGGGCATTATAACGCCTTCGAATGATGGGAAATGATTTAAATCACACACTAACAATAAAACGCAGACTTATCAGCGCCCTGGTCTTCCCAATCTCTAATTATTGTCCAGTAACGTTTACTCACTTATCAGACGGCCTCGAAAAAAAAAACTGCTTATCTCACTTAATAACTGCGTCAGATCTGTACTGCGTTTGCTGCGATCCGCGCACATCTCTCACCACAGAAGGCTTAGATGGCTGCAGCCGAGCAACTATCGACGCTATTTCTTAGGCTGTCTGTCTCTTTGCTGATCAGCTTCGACTCAAGCCTAATACTGCGGGACGATGGAATGCCCTTCGGATGGATACACTATACCTTCCTCTTATCCGTTTAGCGATTTTTCAAAAATCTTTCTTAGTATCTGAGGATATACTTCTGGAACTCTCTTCCTCCGGAAGTCACCACGGCTTCAACGCTAGGTAATTTTCGTGCTCGATGTTTCCAACATCTATTGGTCGAGGAAGAGCAAGTACAGATTCCGTCGAAGCAACCATTGATCCCAACAGGTTTCTAAGTAATTTCTAAATTTCTAAGTAATTTCGGCGATTCCTATAAATCGTGCATATACTTTTTTTGAGAGCATAATTATCTGCAAAACATCTTTGATACTTTGCGTTTCTTTTCCTTTCTTATTATGATACTATACTCTATTATGCTTCCCTGTTTCGCAGTCTAATTCTATGTTTACTGTTAGCTTATTACCTTACATGAGTGAAAATTTAAAAAAAAAATCGATTTAAAAAAAAAATTTTCATCTAACAGTACAACATGCCAAGAATATTTTTCCAAAGTTTCAAGTCAATCAGAGTAAAACTGTAGGAGAGAGAGCCTTTGGACATTCCTCTCATGAGGGAAGCTTTTACACTTTTTCAAACTTTAACGCTTTTTTCTCGAAACTCTATTTTTGAAGTCGGTGGACACGATTTCTCAAAAACTAATAGACCGATCTTATTGAAATTTTGCACACTTCTTGTAGATAGGATTTTCTAGTGATTGTACGAAGGTTTATTTTCTTCCTTGATCACAACTTATTTTACAAAGCAATATATAGTGTAGATTGACCGAAAATTGTACTTTTTGCATACAACTCTGCCAAACATTTAAATTTTGTTTAAATCCTTCGTTCAATCACGAACTATACTCACCTACTAACAGAAAATATCTAGTTTTCTGATTTCAGATAAAGCTATGATGAATTATCCTGACCACCGCGAGGATACTTTTTTCTAAGGGGTGTCCGAAAAGTAGGTCCCAAAGGATGATTTTTCAAAATTTCAAAATGAAACTTCTATAAAATATTGTTCAAATTATTTGCTCTTATGTATGCTTTAAAGTTTGAATGAAATATTTATTTTATTATATTAAAAAAACATTAGAAAAAATATGCTTTTTTTCAGCCTTCGAAATCCATGTAACCAACCCCTTAAATCATGTTAGCTTTCAGTACTCACTTGTAAATTCTTAGCTCTGACCCTCAAGGATCCAAGATCCAGGATCAAATAAATCCTTATTCTATTATATTCTACACTCTCTATCTCTCTATCTCTCTATCTCTCTATCTCTCTCTCGCTCGATCTCTTGTAATGTATAATCTTTTCTTAATTCGACACCGATAGCAAAAAATCCGAGAACGAACTATTTTCGAGAACTAACCTACGTTACCTTCGGCCGTCCACCCTTCGCTCATACATCCGCAAGCCAGGCGGGCGCCAGCCAATTCTTTTATCGCCGGGAACTGACAAGCCGGTATGACCTGGGAGTTGGGATGGAACAGGCCCAACTCCGCCAAAACGAAAGCTCTGACGGAACCTACCAGAAGATACAATAACTTAACGGATCCTATGGATTATTGGCGGCGCGTGAAATTGAGTAACGCAACCGAAGGTGCTGATCTTTAGGGTCCCCTAAAATCAGCAAACGTAACTTAATGAATGAACGGGAACGGACGGTTAAGGAAACGCACGACCACTTAGGCTCTTAGGTTGAGGTAGACAGGGTCGAAATAAGAGTCAGGCAAATAGTGCGAGAGACAGAGAGCGACGAATCGAGAACGTAACAGAACGAATCTTAACTATGGGGATACTACGATTTCCGAGGTCCCCAGATTTGACCGTTGATTGTTGTGAATTAAACAAAAAAAAATAAATTTTTCAAGAGGAAATTCTTTTCGTTTAGGCCTTGGCTACGAAGATACAGGCGATCAAAGTAAAAAAGAAAAAAATGGAATTCATTGTGTATGTTGTAGTTAGTTAGTTAGTTAGGTTCTTTAAGTTCTTTAGGTAGTTAGGTAGTTAGTTAAGTTGGTTGGTTCGTTTTTCGTTTATTTTATTTGGGTTCTTTAGATTCTTTGGACTTGTAATTTTGTTGTGTTATATTGATTTTAAAGAAGAATCTCGAAAAATAATAGTTTTATAATAAAAATATATAGGACATAAAAGATGTAATTTTCTACAAGCTACAACTTTTATTTAAAACTTTTTTCTCTAAAATTAATATTTATCGAAAAAATATCAAATAAGTATTTTTGTTGGCATCGCTCTAGCTCCGCCCCTAGGCCGAAAATGGACTTTTTTTACTTTTGAAAAAATGTTTCTCTCGATCAGATTATGACTGTCTCATGGCCCAAATGCGGGGCCTCGGAAGTCGTAGTACTGCCTTAACTATCAATCGAAATCCCTTATAAACGCCTCATAGTCCTCACCGGCGTTGGTGCAGCCAATCCGTGAAGGCCGGGAACTTTATCCAAAAGACACTCAGGTGGACACTGCACTAAGGCACAGCACTACATCTCCGGAACACTCTCAGAAAATCCATCGAATTTTCTGAATATCGCGAGAACAGCGCGGGAACTACACGAGCGAGAACTTTCTATACGGTATCGAAATATAGCTAGAAACACTATCGACAGATAACACGGGAGCGCGAGCCAGCTCGTAACACTTCGGTTGTTGCCCCGAGACAGACTGCTTTGACAATAATCAAATTCGAGAGCTAATCATTCTGATTGGTCGAGATTCTTATAGTCGATGATTCTTTCTTTCCTCCGAGCCGTCCTTTTAAAAGGCATCGATAACGAATCCTTCGAGAGCATTGATGTAACTATGCGAATCAACCCGAGAGCGTAGCTTCTGAGCAGAGTGGCCACTCGAAGGGAACTTTATCTGAATCTATAGCCGGAATGGCCTTGTGACCGTGAATCGAAAAATCACGGCACAGTTTTTACTTTCAATTTCTCAACACATACGAAACTAGCATTCGTGCCCACTGCTCCCACTGCCCCCCATCGCTCGCCACCTTAGTAAGGAATGGGGATTCAAGATCAACCGGAATAGGATTAAAATTCCAAGTCAAAAACTGTAGTTGTTACAAAATCTGTCTGTCCTCTAAAAGTTAATAATACCTGGGAATGAGTATGTTGGGTCTGTCCATCAGGTTGCCTCATCCACCTGCCCCCAGCACGTCGCATGTAAAAACTTTGTTGGGGAATTCCCCCACCAAAGAACATATTAAACAACTCTTCTGCCGTTATATCCGCTGTAACAAATTTTATCATTCACATCTTTTCCAGGAGTTATTGTTAGCTAGTGATTCATATCTATTAATATTTGCTATCGACAACTATTCTCTTCTCAGTAAAACTATTTTTATATACCTTCATAACCACGAGTGTAATCATAGTGAGCATGAGCTTGTCGCGAATGCGCACTTTGCATCCTTTCCTCTTCAGAGCCGTATAAATCATATTGTTTTCGTTTCTCAACATCAGTAAGAATAGCAACTGCATTCCCGATAGCTAAACACATAGCGTTTAAACTGCTTAATCAAAAATACTTTATCTTGTCAAATATGTATAATGTTATATCACCTTTAAACGCTTCAGCAGCACCTGGTGCTTTATTTTTATCAGGATGTAATTGTAGAGCTAATTTTTTATATGCTTTTTTAATATCACTATCAGCTGCTTCCTTACTAACTCCTAAAATTTCATAATAATCTTTGCATTTTCTAATTCTGAAAAAAAAAAGTGAAAGTTACATGTTTCTGTTACAGAAAAGTTATTATAGTATATAAGTTGATCCATGAGTTCAATGTATCTTTTTAATAGTTAGTAAACAATAATACGATCCTTAATAAATTATGAATGGGTTTCGATAAAATCACAAAAGTATATTGAAATAGAAAAATAAAATATATTTTAGTGCAAAATCATGCACATGCATACTTTGTATCAAAAATTGTATGCACAGCCCCACAACACTTATTAAAGATTTATTGTTACAATCTCTTACAAAAATTCATTAAACTCATAAACCCACTATAAATTGGCTTATGCTTCGGTAAAAAACTTATCCTCATATGTATGAACAGTGCACAACACAGTTCTACCAGAACGTATTCTAAAGAACCAATGTTTATCTTTAATCATTCTATATTTGTCAATTAAACAGCTTTGATTATGTACATACCTCTTAACTGAATCAATCTGCTCCTTAGTGAAATCAGTACTAGCAGGTACACCTTGATTACCTTCTCTACTGATACTTTGTCGTTTTCTAATATCTGGTTCAGCCTCAGCTTTCTGATTTGGTTTTGAAAGCATTGCTAATTTTGCCAAAATATCTATAATTATGAAAATATTATTAATACAGCTGTTTATATTTTTAATTATTGTTTCAGTGAAGTTAAATTTAGTTTATTCCTACACATTTTCAATTAACGTTTCTATGGGCATTCAAGAAATAAGGTAACCCTATTTTTGACCTAATATTATTTTAACCAAATCGAGGTAAAATTTATTTCATTAATTACGTGTTCATAAACCTAAGAAATTACTCATAAAAACTTTGAATAAATAACTTGCCTTCTACTTTTTTCGTAGGATAAAGTTTCTGAGCCTTACGTACAAATTTCTCAGCATCATTATACTTTTTCTCCCGAATAAAACGATCAGCAAATTCCATGCAGCGTTCTGCCTCATCTTTGTTACTATCCATCTTGAAGATCACTAATAACGAATTCAATGCTTAATGACCTCCGAAAATGACAGACAAAATGATAAATAAAGCCAAATACACGGTCAACTTTCCACCATAAGTAACTTCCAATCAACGATTGCGTCATATACTGGGTGTATATTTTAAAGGTGCATTTCTACGCTCGCGTTTCATGCGTCTTAAAGCACTGCATCGGCCAATCAGAAAAATCGGCTTTCAAGCTCCTTCACTTCCCTTCCTTTCCTTAGGACTGTATCCCCAACGGGGGACATGTGCCAGTAACTGGGGGTCGATTGTGACTTAGTTTCCACCGTGCAAGTTTACACAAAGTTTAGAAGCTTTATTGGTCAATTCCATTCAGATCCTATAAGTGATTGGTTAACTCTGTTTAAACTCTGCACGGTGGAAACAAATCCTGTGTAACTCAAATCTAGTGAAAATGCTAAAAGTGAACGACTGACTCGATTGTATAAAATTCACTATGGTGAATTTTACACAATCGCATGAGCTTGGCTTAGTTTCCATCGTGCAGAGTTTAAACAGAGTTAACCAATCACTTATAGGAGCTGAATGGAATTGACCAATGAGGCCTCCAAACTTTGTGTAAACTATGGACAGTGAAAACTAAGCCTTTGATCGAAAAAAATTCCGTGCCGAATGTTGAAGCGTTGAGTGAGTGTAAATAGGTATAGAGGTGCAGAGGACGTGGTGAGGGTATATCAAGCATATACTATAGTAAAATTCTAGTTCCAATCCCGGCGGGTAAATGGCGCCCTGAAAAACCCAAGCTATCTTGTGGCGCTACCTATGAGTGGGGATTTTTACTAAAAGGCTGTAGCGCGCACGCGAAATTGTATGTGGGAAACGAGCACTCTTTGTTCCGAGTGACATTAATAACACGAACAACATTCTAAATAGAATTAATGATGGGGAAATTATAGGATTTATCGCGTATATCAAAGATTATGTAATAGATACGAATTCCAGTGTTATAATTCTTATTGCTTTCTATTATGAATGTATATTTTCAAATTGTAGATCACATATGCAACTGCACATAAATAAATATCAAATCATTTTCTTAAATACCTATGTGGTACTTGTTGTAGACCTTACCTTAGTTTTTTTAGGGTAGCTTCTCATTTGTATTTGTTAATAATTTTGATAAGATGAACGTACGAATGTATTTAAAGGAAAATCGTGCATATGGTTTATCTGTCAATTATGCGGTAGAGCAAACGGTTTAACTAGGGAAATACAAATTTCGAAGAAAATATTGCAAGTACGTGATGCTGTTCCATAGGCAAGGCATTGGGTTGGGAGGCCAAAGATCTGTGGTTCGAGACTCTCTGTCGGAAGTTTTTTTTCTTCTTCTGGACGTTACGATTTTTCTCTAAATACAACGTATTAAGGAGTTTATTAAGGAGCACTGATTTGACCGGCGTAAAGCGCTTCAACCTCCTTAATACGTTGCATTTAGAGAAAAGTCGTAACGTCCAGAAGAAGAAAAAAAACCTCCAACGGAGAGTCTCGAACCACAAGATCTCTGACCTCTCAACCCAATGCCTTGCCTATGGACCAGCATCACGTACTTGCAATATTTTCTTCGAAACTTGTATTTCTCTAGTTAAATCGTTTGCTCTGTCGCATAATTGACAGATAAACCATATGCACGATTTTCCTTTAAATACATTCGTACGTTCATCTTATCTAAATTATTAATAAAAAGAAATGAGAAGCTACCCTAAAAAAACTGAGGTAAGGTCTACAACAACTGCCACATAGGTATTTAAGAAAATGATTTGATATTTATTTATGTGCAGTTGCATATGTGATCTACAATCTGAAAATATACCAGGTGCGTAAATAAGTTCCCACTGTTTGTAAATAGATGGTTCCAATGGTAAGTGCTGGTCGATTTTGATATATCCAAAACGAAATAAATCAAGCTTAGACATATGGTAAACAAATCGTTGGGGACACATTAGTGATTTTGTTTTGGCGTCATACTTTTGCTTGTGTGAAAATGTCTGATTTTGTGCCAAATAATCGTCATTTGCAAAAAATGTTGATTTTCTTTTTTCATTCGAAGAAAACGGCGGCTGAAGCACATCGAGAGCTCCAAAAAGTTTACGGAGATGCTGCTCTAAGTGAAGCAGCTTGCCGTGATTGGTTCCGTCGCTTCAAAGACGGTGATTTCGATGTTGACGACCGTCCGCTTAAAGGAAGGCCAAAAACCTTCGAAAACGCTAAATTGGAGGCATTGCTCGATGAGGATCCGTGCAAAACGCAAGAAGAGCTTGCTTCAGCATTAGGAGTTACCCGCGAAGCCATTTCCAAGCGATTGCATGCGTTGGGAATGATTCAAAAACAAGGAACTAGGGTTCGTTATGATTTGAAGCCAAGGGACGTTGAGCGTCGTTGAGCGCCCTTACGTTGCCAAACCCGTTAAAACCTATCTAGATATGCTCAAATGGGAAGTCCTACCCCACCCGCCGTATTTCCCAGGTATTGCGCTGTCCGATTATTACTTGCTCCGGTCGATGGTATATGGTCTGGCTGATCAGCAGTTCCGCTCATATGAAGACATCAAAAAATGGCTTGATTCGTGGACAGCCTCAAGAGGTGAACACTTTTACCGTAACAGTATTCGCGCTCTACCAGAAAGATGGAAAAAAGTTGTAGCTAACGATGGGCAATACTTTGAATGATTCATTTATAACCACTTTTTCACACTGAAGTTTCATTTTCATAAAAAAAAAACAGCGAGAACTTAGTTGCGCACCTAATACATTCCTAATAGAAAGCAATAAGAATTATAACACTTTGATATACGCGATAAATCCTATAATTTCCCCATCATTAATTCTATTTAGAATGTTGTTCGTGTTATTAATGTCACTTGGAACAAGTGGTGCTCGTTTCCTGCATACAATTTTCGCGTGCGCGCTACAGTCTCTTTTATTACAAATCCTCACTCATAGGTAGCGCCACAAAATAGCTTGGGTTTTTCGGAGCGCCATTTACCCGCCGGGATTGGAACTAGAATTGTACTATAGTATATGCTTGACATACCCTCACCACGTCCTCCGCACCTCTATACCTATCTACACTCAACGGTTGAAGTACGAGAGAGATAGAGAGATAAAAGAAGAAGATGGCGAGTAATGCGGCGACGCATACATCGGTCGTATCATGGAGACTAGACTAAAGGAGGCCGAGCGTAATATTCTGGAAATGGTCGATGAAATGTACGAAAGTTATGTCAGCCGCTGACGATATAGGCGAACGTACGCTCTGAACGAAGAAAGAGGCAGTGTTGATGCCCACTTGTGGAAGGGAGAAAGGGAACCGGTGACTAGGGAGGGGGTGGCCCAAGAGGGGGGGGGGGTATCATGAGGGGTAGAATGTTAAGTTAAAGTTAGTTTCGTGTTGTGTATCGAGCAGAAATTATAAGCTGTCAGATGTAAGTTCTTCTAAAATATAGTACTCATTCTTGTATTATAGTGTTGTGACTTCGTGCCTTCCTGTATGACTGGACAATCATTCACTATGTGATATATAGTGTTCATGAGTCGTAATTAGGAATTTAACGTCACATTGATCGGGAGTGGCATCGAAGGCCTTGAAGTTCTCAGACACCTTGCCTTTGGTTACCGAGCAGCCGCGTGTGTTATTCCGTCGGGGATTCAACGCACCAGGCATTCGCACTCGTGGAGTCGAATGTGCTTCGGCGACCATGATTGCGTGAAAATGCAGTCTATGAGCGATCTCGAGTGTTGTTCCGATGGGAGTCCAACACGTCGGGCAGTCACGTGCGATCGGTGGACTGTGCTCTTGGAATTGTATATGTCCTTGGGGTCACAATGCATGCACGCATCCGACCAAAAAAATCGCGTGTATCACATCATTGAGAACACTATATATCAAGAACCGAATGGGACATCACAGGGTTCGCACGCATATTTTGCTCTCCCAATTGTAACAATTTGCAGACACAACAGAAACATAATCACCATCAAAACAGGCAGACTGAGAATAGAGTGAGACAGAAATAATTCTGTCATAATTCTTCACTGGGACTTTTAAAACAAAGTTTGAAACGTTTTTTTAAGGTGAACATTTCATGCACACAAGGCAGACGGTGTCACAAGTCTACAAAGAAAAAAACCCACTTCAAAAACTTTGAAACTCAGGAATATATTGTAATTTTTTTTATTTTAAGAACTAATGCAATTTCTGTGTTATCCCTAAAGGTTCATATATTTGATGAGGAAGCCCACATGGAACTCGTGAATATGAATAATATATTGAATATTCGTCAGTGATTGCTCTCTTTGTGAAAATTCTTCGTATTTCACTTGTTCCCGCTCCAATTTCATATAGCTTGACATCCCTCAGTAGTCGACCGGTTGGATATTTGTGGATTTAGCCATTTCATCCTTAAGGAAATATTAAGGGGGTCCTGTCGAAACTACCTACTTGAATTTTCACGTCTGAAACTTTTATAGATTATAAATTAAACGATTCTGAACTCGATTGCAAAATTTGAAGGTCGGTCACCGACGAAAATGTTAAGAAAAGTAATATTAAAAATGAAACTTTGTATATGGACTCAAAGGTCACAGCGATTGAATTTCGACTTTGGATGAAAAACTAACATATTTAAAGTGAACTTTGAAGCAAAAAATTATATACGACGGATTCGTGAATTCTTCAGGATTCAATACATACCATAACAAAGTGACCATACCGGGCATTTCAAAGAGTAATTACAAATTAAATGAAGCTCAAATGTTCGAATCGTTAGATGTTGTCATCAGCTATTGTGAACAGTTGAAACTTGGTAACACCGCATGAAATGAAAATTATATTATAAGATATTCGGGCACGGACGGTAACGCCAGAAATGTACGGATAAATTATTAAAAGATATTTTTGGCTAATTATCAAAACACTCGGTCGAGTCTCGCGCCAAGTACAGGCAACCTGCCGTACAGGGCACGGCCCGCCGAGACTCTTTACTCGAAG
>JARQTH010000192.1:0-10484 GCA_030142595.1 Trachelus iudaicus | reverse complement strand
CCGAGAATCAGTGCTATACCGGTCCGCTACGGCCGCTCGAGTTTTATTCGTCCGATACGTTGCCGCCGGCCCAGCGTAACCAATTCCTAGCATGGTACAGCGAGCAACGCTCTGCGGGATACGTGTTTCATTTCCGAACCGAGCTTATAGATTACTGTAAATCCGACGTCACCATTCTCCGACAGGCCTGCGTATCTTTCCGCGAGATGTTTCTACAGCACGGCAGCGTTTGCCCTTTCTCGGAGAGCACCACTCTAGCCTCCGCGTGCTCCAGAGTTTTTCGGAAAAACTTTTTGCGGGACGAGCAGATAGCTATTCTACCTCAGGGCGGGTATCGGTACGGTGAGAAACAATCGCGTAAGGCTCTCTTATGGCTCCTTTCGCTGGAACATCGTTTGGGCTGTACCATAGTCCACGCAGGGCGCACTCGGGAGTACCGGCTATCGGAAGGGACACCGGTCGACGGGTACTGTCTGGACGCTGACACAGGTTCGCGTCGTGTATTTCAGTTTCAGGGCTGTTTCTGGCACGGTTGCCCAAAATGTTACCGTGTAAACAGAGATAACAAGCTATACACGGGCGATTCCATGGACGCGCGCCTCGAGAGAACGCAGGCAACGAGCGATAAGATTCGGTTTCTCGGTTACGAGCTGACGGAAATTTGGGAGTGCGAATTTGACCGTTGGATAAACGCCCCGGAACAGGCAGAATTATACGCGGCATTGAATGAGCACCCTCTGGTATCGCAGGCGCCTCTCGAGCCCCGCGATGCTTTCTTCGGCGGTCGTACGGGAAACACTGTCAGTTTTTATGAAGTCGAGGGATCCGAGAGGATACACTACGTAGACGTGTGCTCTCTATACCCCTTCATTTCGAAAACGGGTAAATTCCCTGTAGGCCACCCTAGTGTGTACGTGGGCGATGACTGTTGCGAGCTAACGGGTGATTGCAACAACATTGATAACGTGGAGGGTTTGATCAAGTGTGTTGTGCTACCACCGCGAGATCTGTATCACCCCGTGTTACCGACGCGTATGCACGGTAAGCTGCTCTTTGCCCTGTGCCGCTCCTGTGCAGCGTTTACGCTACAGGAGTCTTGCCCTCACGAGGATCCCGCGGATAGAGTATTCGAAGGGACGTGGGTCGTGGACGAGGTCAGGCGAGCTGTACGCAAGGGGTATGAGATAACGGTGATACACGAGATATGGCAGTACGAGATTACCCAGTACGATCCGACGACACGGACGGGTGGTCATTTTGCCGAATACATAAACACCTTCCTAAAGATCAAGCAAGAGGCTAGTGGCTGGCCGCGCGATTGCGTCGACAACGACGAGGCCAAGATGCGTTATATAGAGGAGTACGACCGGGTCGAGGGTATTCGCCTAGACCCTGGTAATATAAAATCAAACTCCGGCCTGCGGTCGGTCGCCAAACTATGTCTGAATTCTTTTTGGGGCAAGTTTGGTCAGCGCGAAAACCTACCCAAGACGGAGATCGTAACGACTCGTCAGAGGCTCGTGAGTCTGCTCACGTGTCCGGAGGTCGAGATTACGGGTATTCTGCCCGTAGACGACGAGGTGCTCTACGTCAGTACGAGTAGCACGAGCGAATCGGTGATACCCACTGCGTACACAAACGCTGTTATAGCTGCGTACACTACGGCTCAGGCTCGGCTTAAACTGTACGACTATCTGGAGAGATTAGATCGACGCGTGTTGTATTACGATACCGACTCGTGTATATACGTGTCGGGCGGTCGACACGGTGATAACGCCTACGAACCGCCGCTCGGCAGTCTTTTGGGCGATTTAACGGACGAGCTAGAGTCGTACGGCGTCGGTAGCTATATCACGTCCTTCGTATCGGGAGGCCCCAAATTCTACGCGTACAGGGTGCGCAGACCAGACGGTTCTCACGCGGAAGTCTGCAAGGTCAAGGGTATTACGATCGACCACGCGACGAGTCTGGTTATTAACCACGATTGGATACGCTCTTTTGTAACGGGGGAGACCGACGAGCCGGTCGTTTTACACTACGACGCGATACGCCGTACACCGTTTCACGACGTGGTGACGCGCCTAGAGTCCAAAACGTGTAAACCGGCAGAGCTTCAAAAAAGGCGGCGCGACGGTCGTTTCGGATCTCTACCGTACGGTTTTATATAGCCGTTATTAAAGCGAAAAAAAAAATGTACAAATGTATGCATCTCCTGTATAATGCCATTAATAATAATAATAAAACATATTTATTTGATAAAATAATAAAAAAAAAAAAAATGTGTTATTGGTGTATTCCCGAGAGAGAGAGAGCTCTACCGAACCATCCGTGTTATTTTTTTTTTCAGCGGGTCTTTGGGGTAGGCTAACCATGCACGTTGGCTAGCGATACGATCGACGCACATACACACACGCATCCGATCAGCTCACGGGTATACGATGAGCTCGCCCGAACGAGGGGGGGCTAGCAGCGTCGCCGGTATGAGCTTACACGCGCGCGCGACGTACGAGCCTCACGCGTGTCGCGCGTCCGCCGCGGTCGGGCCCCCGCGATTGTAGGGTGGGGGGGTGTAAACGCCTGCGGGGCTCTTTAATAGTATATTCGTAAAGAACACCGCCAAATAACCTCATTCGGTACGATGGACACGAGGTGGAAGCACCCCTGGACGTCAATGGTTTGCGGGCCCACGGGGTGTGGGAAGACGTTTTTCGTAAAGAAATTCCTACGATTCATCGAGGATATGAGCGACGCGCGCTTTGCGCGCATTCTCTTTTACTATGCAGAGTGGCAGGAGGGGTACAGGGAGTACGGGAGTGCTATAGAGTTTCACGAGGGTCTGCCGCAGAACACCGATTACGGTAGCGACCCGCGGCCCAAACTCGTCATCATCGACGATCTCATGAGGGAATCGTCCAATAACACGGTGGTCGATCTTTTTACCAAAGGCAGCCATCATAAGAACATCAGCGTTATCTTTATCACGCAGAATCTGTTTCATCAGGGACCCGGCCAGCGCGATATCTCATTGAACGCCAACTACATCGTTGTATTTAAAAACCCGCGCGACAGAGCGCAGATACATCATCTGGCGAGACAGGTGTTTCCTGAAAATCCACGCTTCGTACAGGAGGTCTACCGTGATGCCACGACCCAACCGCACGGCTATCTGCTCCTAGATTTGAAACAATCGACCCCCGATAACTGCCGCTTTCGCACGTGCGTGTTTCCTTCGGACCCGTTCCACTACGTGTATGTGCCGCGAAAGGGTATAAAGGGTGGGAACACCGATCGAGACGTACCAGTCGTTCGCCTGTAATGGTATCGAGCAAGCGCGGATCCATACCGCGTAAGCACGCCGCTGCGTTACAGGCTATCTGCCACCTCGATAGCAAGCAGCGTAACGCTCTGTTGCGTGTAGCCGACCACCGTCTCGTCAACTGTATATGCGAATGCGCTTTAAATATTCTTCGCGGTAACGTCCCGCTCAAACCGACTCAGAAACAGCGTTTACGAAAACACGCACCGCTCTTGAGGCGCTTATCTAAGCACGGCTCGGGTGTCAAGACTAGAAAGCGTCTTATCGTTCAGAGCGGTGGTTTTCTACCTCTTTTACTGGCACCCATATTGGGCACTGTCATATCGAACCTCATAGGTGGCAGCGGATAGAGGGAATTGGAGTTGCGATGGATCATGCGAAAAAAATGATCCTAATCCCTCAGGAGAGCATCGATATTGGCCAGCAACATCGCCAGATACCTCATACGCATCAGCAGAATGTAGGTATCGATACCGTGCAGACGCCGGGGACAACGTTAAGTAGGCTGGACGCCTCCATGAAAGAGATCCTTTACTCGCGGCATTTCACCGACGAGCGAGAAAAGTGGAAAATGTATAATCAGGCGCTGCAGCGTTATTTACATTTTATCGACGATCTACGAAATAGTACCGATGGCGAGAAGAGGCGCGATGACGCTGAAAATAAACAAACAAAAGAAACCAGCAATGACCTTGAAGGAGGCAACATCAGGAACGCTGGGATTGAGGACGACGATGACGTTATCGCTAGCGTGCCTCAAAAATACCAGGCTAAAGCTAAACTCCTACTAGCTCGTCTACGCAACGCTGGATCACAGCGCATTTCGTGGGATAAACAGGGTGCAACGCGTATCGGCGGCTCGGTTGTGCAGGATGCCAACATTGTGGATTTAATCAACGACGCCATGCGCGAGAGAAAAACAGCAAGACCATCGGGCAGTCGACAGTTTGCACGACTCCTCCGCACGGTGGGGATACCGCGTGAATTTATTGGTAATCAGCGTTTATGGGCTGAGGGGGGTAGCGCTGCGTCACCCGCTAACCAAACACGACGACGTGTAACGATTATACCAAAACCTATCGAAACGCTGCATAGCTCATCCACCGGTGAGGAGGAATTTGGAGAGGCGTTTGAGGAAGTATTTAGAGAGACCGAGGGGGAAGAAGAAGAAGAGCGGCGTGGTGGGCGAAAATACACGCGCAGCGTATCAGCGAGTACAGACGCTACTGGCAGGAACGCTGAGCAGCAGAAGAAGAGAGGAGCATGGTTAAAGCTAATGTGAAGCAGAGAAAGAAAAAAAAAGAAGCGTGCGATAATGACTTTCTGGAACGTCTTTATTACAACCTCGGTGAACCATCCGCATATACGGGTATCGATAATCTCGAACAAGCGGTTAGGCGCAAAGTGAAGCGTAATTCCGTCGTACGCTGGTTAGAAGCGCAGGATGCGTATACGCTGCATAAACCAGTGCGTCACAAGTTTCCACGTCGGTGTTACAACGTTAATAATATCGATGATGTTTGGGAGGCCGATCTTGTCGATCTTCGCTCGTTAAAGGAATACAACGATGGTTACGCGTATATCCTCGTAATAATCGATGTACTCAGTAAATACGTGTGGGTCGAGTCTTTACGCGATAAGGCCGGTGCCACGGTTGCCGAGGCTTTTCACAGGATACTGACGCGTAGCGGCAAAAGGGTACCAATGTATCTACAGACGGATAGGGGTAAGGAATTCACCAACGCGATAATGCAGCGTCTTCTCGAAAGGAATGACATAAAGTTTCGGGTAGCACGCAGTCCCGATGTAAAGGCTGCCATCGTCGAGCGCTACAATCGTACCCTGAAGGAGCATATGTGGCGTTATTTCACACATAGGCACACCCGTCGCTACATCGATATTCTTCAAACCCTTGTGGAATCTTACAATAGGACTCGGCACTCCGCGATAAAAATGCGGCCTAGCGATGTAACCCTGGATAACGCCGCTGAGGCGCGCTCGAATCTATTCCGATCCCGCTGCAGGGCGGGCTTGCGCATCCCTAAATACGCTGTCGGTGATCTAGTGCGCATCAGTAGCGCCAGGAACCCTTTTGCGAAAGGTTACGCCGGTGGTTGGACTCGCGAAATTTTTAAAATCATCCGCGTTGCCACGACGCGACAACCACCCGTCTACGTTATACAAGATCTCGCTGGCGAGGAGATTGACGGAATTTTTTACGAGGAGGAGCTTGTTCGAGTTCGAAAGGATCTCGCTAAGGATACGTTTCTCGTCGATCGAGTGCTGAAGCGGAGCGGCCGTGGGAAAACGGCAAAGGCGCTGGTTAGCTGGGTCGGTTATCCTGACAAATTTAATTCGTGGATACCGGCTGCTCGTTTAAAGCAGAACACGCCATGAGAGATCAGTTTTATCTCGTTCTTCCTAGTAACAGTAGTATGTCATACTACCCGGAAAATAAAACCACTTGTTTTACCACGCATCTACCGCATCAGATTAATCTCCACGGCGAGTGGGGTGTTGCACTGGTTGAAATACAGATTCCTATGACCTTTCTCCATGTGCCCAAAATAAGCGAGCCTCAGGACCATGTAGCTGTTGCGGCCACGCGCACCAAGTTAAGAAAAAATAAAAAAAAAGAACCGACTATAGGATTCGTGGTAGCGGGCTCCGTCATACCACACGGTATCTACGATGACGTAAAAACACTCATCAGCGAATTAAACGCGACCACCGCTATGAGCAGCTGTTTGAAACTCGAACTATGCAGCGGAGGCTATGTAAGCGTATCGCGCATTTGCACCGATTGCGATAGAGACGATCCTCACGAGCTAAGGCTATGTAAATCTTTAAGGAGTATTCTAGGCTTTAACGAAATAGTCGTAATATCCAAAGCAAATACCGTTGTAATGGCTGATCAACCTGCGAGTCTGATCAATGCTCTACCGAAGATGCTTTTCGTTTACACCGATGTGTGCGAGCCCTACATTACGGGCGACGTTCAAACGCCCTTGTTACGCGTGGTTCCTCTACAGACCGATAAAAAGTACAGCTACGCTTCCGTAAAAATGCTCTCGTTTTCGCCGTTAAAGTATATACCGCTACTCCGCACAACCTTCCAGACAATCGATATCGATATAAGGGATCCGCTGGGTGATCCTATACCATTCGAATTTGGGACGCTGTCCGTAACGCTACATTTTAAACGCCTGGATTGATGGCTAATTACGAGGATTATTACGACGCGCAGCGGGGTGGGGGGTATTCTGCAAAATTTCGCGTATTCGCCGGGTCGCCGTATCAGAGGGGTCACGGTATCGGTAGCTTTCTCGGTGGTCTGTTTCGCCGCGTGCTACCCCTGCTATCGAGAGGGGCCCGAGCCGTCGGTAAGGAGGCTGTGCGCGCTGGAATGAATATCTTGACAGACGTCAGCGAGCGCGGCGCCCCGCTGAAACAGGCGCTTCGCAACAGAGCCGCCGAATCGGGTATGAATCTTAAACGTAAAGCGGAGGCGAAAATTGACGAGTTCATGAAGGGCTCTGGTTATAAGACTGTTAAACGCGCGCGCTCTGCTCATTTTATCAGCGGTGGTCCTACGAAGAACATCGCGTTGCCTTTTTTAGGGGTTAAAAGAAATAAGAAAAAGAGAAAAACGCGCACTGTCAAAAAAAGGACGAGCGCGAAGAAAAAAACGACTTCCGGAAAATTAAAAAAAAATAAATCCAAGAGAAAAAAAAATTAGTATCAAGAAAATAAAGCGAGGCGTACGCGACATCTTCGCCTGATTATTATTTTATCTCCGTCATGGCCTTCCTACACGCGCATTCCTGCGAGTGTATGAAATCCGAGCTCGAGCTCTTTACGCTACCGCCGACGCAGACCACTATAGAGAGTGCTCAATGGGTACACTATAAACCGATTTCCTCGCTGAGCGATGATGCACCGATCGAATTTGTTGTACCGGGTAACGGTGACGAGTATCTCGATTTAGCCCACACGATGCTCAGCCTAAGGGTTCAGGTAGCGTGTAATAAGGACGTTGGGGCAGCCGCAACGACGGGGGGTGGTCCCTGCAAAGCCGCTCCTGTTAATAATCTGCTACACTCGCTGCTCAATCAGGTCGACGTGTTTCTTAATCAAAAACTTGTATCGCCTCCTAACAACGCTTATGCCTACAGGGCGTACATAGAGACGCTATTAAATTACGGACCAGCCGCTAAGAAATCGCATCTCTCGAGTGTGCTCTGGTACGATGATTCACCCGGGTACATGGATGATACAGGCGGTAAAAATATGGGTCTTTCAGCCAGACAGGCTTTCGTTGGTAGAGACAAGACGGTCGATCTAATTGGTCATTTGCACTGCGATGTTTTCAATCAGGAAAAATTTTTATTGAACGGTGTCGAACTTCGTTTACGCCTTGTGCGTACGAGAGACGCTTTCGCCCTCATGGACCCCGATAGCGGTTGTTGTTTACGTATAACGGAGGCTACGCTCCTTGTCAGGCGCGCGAGACTAAACCCCGGTATTCTCCTGGCGCATTCTAAGATGTTATCCAAGACAACGGCAAAGTATCCGCTTACTCGTGTGGAGGTCAAGGCCTTAACCATGCACGCCGGTTTACACGGCGGTACGATGGATAACGTGATTCTCGGGCAATTACCAAAGAGAGTCATAATAGGCTTCGTCGATAACAAGGCATTCAATGGAAATTATCTACTTAACCCGTTCAATTTCAAAAACTACAATATCAATTTCCTATCGCTTTACGTCGATGGTGTTCAAATACCGTCAAAAGCGCTGCAGCCAGATTTCGGGAAAGCCGATCTTTACGTGGATGCGTATCACACCCTCTTCAGCGGCACGGGTATACACTTTCTCAACGAGGGTAATGCGATATCGCGTAGCGCTTACGCAAACGGGTACTGTCTCTTTGTTTTCGATCTTACACCAGATCTCTCAGCGAATAGCAATACTCATTGGAACCTAATCAGACATGGCAGTGTGCGAATCGATGTTCGTTTCGACGACCCGTTAACCGGCACCGTAAACTGTATCGTCTACGCCGAGTACGATAACGTTCTCGAAATCGATGCGGCCCGCCAAATCGTTGTAGATTACGGTGGGTAGGTGTGGGGGTGAAAAAAATATCGGTCAGCCGTTTTTGTTTCCTGCGTGCGTCATCATCTTTATTTATACACCGGATTTCCGATGCGATCGCCGAGACCCGCGCCAGTTTCGCTTCGAGCGTCTCCGAAGTAGCATCGTGGCCATGGATTTTGTTATCGAGATAGAGTACCTTAAAGACGCGGATGGTCGCCCGGCACCGAAGGAGATTGGTGTCGTCTCCCTGGCGAGAAAATACATTGCCCATTGGATCGTTTCACCGCCGTGTGATTTCAACGAGTTGCCGACATCTATCAGAGTTGAAAATAACGCCTTGACGCGTTATCAGCATGGACTCGAGTGGTTCGACGGTAGTGTGACGTACAAACAGTTATACGCTCATCTTCGAAACATTGCCAAGATTTCAAGGCATATATACGCGAGAAGCTCCGACAGTGTGATTTTTCTGCAAACAGTCATGACGCGGGAGGTTATAAATTTAAATGACCATCCCGATGGTTCGCCATACGAGGATCTACCGCCGCATCAGGATCATTACGAGTGCATCGAGCACGCTTGTAAAGAATCTCGAGGGTCGTTTGCCTGTGCGCTCAACGTCGCTCTGCGCTTGGAACTCTGGCTTCGAAATAAAGACGTATGAATACGCTGGACCTCCGGGTCGGGATTCGCGGTATATCTACACATACAACGGGTGTCTACGCCGCCGATAGAATACCCCGATACTGGTCCAAACCCGCAGCTATCATCGCCAATACCGACGACCATACGAGGCCTGGAGCGCATTGGGTCGCGATGTACGTGGATGCAGCCGGCAAGGGTTATTACTTTGATAGCTATGGGCTACCGCCGCTGAATCAGCATCACATCGCTAGGCTTCGACGAAACTGCAAATCCTTCCGCTGGAATACGCAACAGCTCCAGAGCGAGTCATCGACGGTGTGCGGTCAATTCTGTATAATGTTTTTACACTTTCTCTCCTCCGGATTCGGGTTGAACGCGTTCCAGAACGTCTTCAGCGAGAATTTCCATAATAACGATAGAATTGCTCGGGAGTACTATGAGAGTTTTGTGAGACGGAAGAAGCTGGCGTATCAGGGTTACAAGGCTGATAAGAAGGTGTATGGATGTGGTAGCGGTGATATGAGTCGTGGAGGGGGAGGTGGAGGAGGAGGAGGAGGAGTTGGGGTACAGGGTGCTCGGTGTAAATCAGGGTACATACTTTAGAAGTATTTTTTTTATTTATATATATATATATATATAATGTATTAGCTTATATAATAATGTAGAGTATATATAATAATAATAATAATAATAATACGTAGTAATAGTAGTGGTATAGTAATGGTGATAGTAATAGTGTGTATAAATGTAATAGTAATAGTGTGTAATGCCCCGGCGCAGCGTCTACATCATGCTGGGATCTACAGGGATTGCTACCCACCGGCGATGCAGCGCCACGTTGCTGTGATCTATATAGTAATCAATGCACGCGCCGCAGCTCGCCGGTGGGTACTTCCCCAGGATGCAGCGCCTACAGTTCGTACAAACACCGTGGCGGGGAGGGCGGGCGGGGTCCAAAATAAGGAAATGGAGTACCTTTAGATGGTACAGGCGGCGGAAGGCCGCGGGGTCCTCTTCAACCGCTGACCGCGCAAATATGCATCTAGTGCATAACGCAGTCGCGTCATCGGTGAAGAGGACCCCGTCGGCGCACGGTCCTGCGTGAAGGCTGCGAAAAAACCTATTATGGGGTGGTGTTAACCCGTCAAGCAGGAGGGGCCCCTCCTCCTCGATCTCAGGTGTCGGCGGCCTCATTGTTTTTTTGCCTGTAACACAGATTATATATTTTATTAGTACGCGGTGTATGTTTAAAAAAAAATAATAAAATTTAATGTCAATCAATATACATGTTTCATACTTACACGGTTTCCTGTCGAACGAGGCTTCGTACTCTCTCTCTCTCTCTCTCTCTCTCTCTCTCTCTATCTAAATGCTATCCATCAAAGGCTCTGTTGAGACGATTAGGAAGGACGTAGATGGTCTA
>JARQTH010000189.1:0-98744 GCA_030142595.1 Trachelus iudaicus | reverse complement strand
TCGTATCTTTACAGAGACATACAGCTGTTTCAAATGGATTGGGTGATCATTTCGAACGTAACTGCTGATCATCCAAAAAGAAGTTTGAAAGAGTTTCGAACGAAAAGTCTCTTTGATATGACTTAATTAGTATTATTGTAAAACTCTTTCTCTTCGTTCTTTCTTCTTCCTTTCGCCCTCCGGAGCGAGTACCAGTCATGCGGGGTAGCTACGGGCGTATTCATTGTTCATTTTAGCAGTTCGATCATCTGTATGGTCACTTGTAACGCGGATTTTATTCCACGTTATAGAATAGAGTTTTTCTAACGTTTGATTAGTTATAAGTTGCCGGTTACTTCGGAGAATTGAAATTCGTTACAAGTAATGTTTTTATTCGCATAACCTGTACGCATCTTTTTATCTGAAACGTTATATTTATTTGGAACATTGTTGTGAATCATGATCTATTTTATTTATCTATTGTTGATCCTTCTTTAATTGATTCTGAGTAATCATATTGTGATGGGTTCCACTGCTTATCTGGTTACCCCAGAATTATTGTTGACGACTCTTACCCCCTTACAGGTATAGCAACTTCTTTCAGATACAGTCTCTCGTTATAATTTATCAAAGTTATCCATAAGCACAATTACTACCAAGTCAGGACTGTTTTTGATATAAACAACAATGTATCTTCACAGTATGTGGAGTAGAATTGATTTTGTTGCTGGAATGTCTGTGTATTGTAATAGCAGATTATTGAAACATCGTATAATACTGTGGAACTGTAACTTTCATTGAGCCTGCGTGTTCTGGTTCTTCTTTAAATGCAATGGGTATGTGCATGGTCTACAATATTATTGAGAATCACAGCAATAGAAATTTTAGTTTAATTTCATAAATAATTTTCTATGCTTTCAGGTTACCCAGTGTATCTTGGGTACGCAGTTTCGCCGAATTGTCTGCCAAGACTGTGGGATGGCGTGTTCCTCTGGCATGTGTCGAGTTGTTTTGATCATTGGATTCCGACCACATTCTCTGCAAGGTGGTCCAGTTCGATGCAGCTTTACTTCCCAGCCGTCTGTCTTCTTTCGGTGAGTCTCACAATCAGTATCATTTTTCTCTTATAAGTCACGCCGCATTCAGACTACGTCTGGAACTTCTCTTGCAATCTTATTAGCGAACGTGTACTCGGGTTCAGAAGTCACAATAATAAACGCAAGTATTTCTAGATGACTCGTCCGTCTATAGGAATTGTAGGAATCCGTGAAAAGTGTCTGGTTTTCCCCAAGTATCTTCAGGACATCCTGTGTAAGTCTAAGGGGATTCCGCGACCCTCTTTCCGACCGCTTTAAACAATTTTAAGGCTCATTTCCCCCCTTAAAGCGAATATCCTGCGCGAGGGTGAAATTCTCCTGCCTTTAGGGTGCTTGTCCTTCAGTCTCGTGGCGACCCCAAAACCTAAAACCCCATCCTCACATCTACGCGTCTCCAATATAACCCCTCGTATTTACCAATTACCTAAGTAATCTGCGGTGGCCAGACTGCGTCTCTAAACTGTCCTTACGTCTTCCAGCAGCTTCTCGCCATTACGTCTCGTTGCTCCCTTTCCAAGTTTAACTAGCCTCGGGGCTAACGCGAGACCCTTGTACCAACTAACTAACCCAACTGACATACGACACATGACTGCCTAGATCTTCCCTAAACTACCTAACTCTGTTGTACCCAGTTCGTCGTCAAAGAGACAAATGCTAGTCGTCATTTGACTTCCTAGTCCTTTACTTTTCTGCAATTTCAAGATTGTTAGAATTATAGGATCGTACGTTTATAAGTAATGTCCGGAATGCGTGAGAATATTATGAGAAAGTTCAGTGTTCGTGCTGCTAGCTGGTAGATTCTTGGACAGTCTGTTTCTTCCGAAGTGGTGGGGATCTCGTAACGTGCGAGTCTACAGTCACGGAGATCCCTAGCGTCCGCGCTTATTGCGTAATCAAGGCTAATTATCGTGGCATCGCCGTACGTTTTCCATAGGAAGAGGAGGCATTGCACGCCGTAACTCTGCTGAGTGCTACGCGCTGCCGCGAAAGAGACATAATGGCACTCTGGCAATCTGCATACATTACTCTAAGAACATTTCCATGAGTCCATGGCTTCGCTCTCGCGCAAACACTTTGTCCTACGAGTTTCTCACGGAAGCCGGGACTCGTGACGTTCTTTCAAGGTCCCTAAGAATATCGCTTCTCCGTTCTGTTTTAGCGTGAATGATTAGGAACTCTGTTCTTGGCTGTGCTGACCTCTCCTTAGTGGAGGATCGCAAAATGGCCGGTGGTTCATTAATTAATAGCCCATAGAGTCAGCCATGGCCGTCCTCGTCTGACATTTCGAGTGACAAGCCAGTGTTCCTAGCTAGCGTGACCGCCCCTGTCCTGTACATTCATTATTCAGCCATCCGATAGGTTACGTCGTACTTGGAACTTGGGAGTCGTGTTCAAGCGGCGGCTGTCATGCGTCACATTAAACGTTCGCGCGAATAGACGTCACGGCGTCTCGATGCTCATCAAAAGGAGACCTACTCTTCGAAATGTTGAGCGCTGACTCTGATTTCAGCCCTACAGGTTTCTTTTTAATGTCGATGGTATCAACCTGTGTGAAAGAAAATTCGAACGGACAAATGATAAAATGGTGAGACTTCGGGTAAAGACTCGTCTTGCCGCTCGTGCAACGCCTTGTCGACGAAGAAGAGTCGCTTCCTTCACGCTCATCAACCAAAGACTAAAGAACTGGACGCGACTCTTGCCTCGCTGCATTAGGGTTTCGAGGTTGAGCGAATTTCCTGGAAATAATTATCCACCCTTTATGTAAACCAATATGAGTAAAGGGGCCGTAGGCTTTCCCGGAATCACATCAGAGTTTCCTCGTGGCCCAACTGGCACTGCCGTCACCCCTTGTCACCCCCTTGACAAACCGACTTCCATAAAGAGGACGATACGAGTACGGGACGCGTTCCTCTGGTCTCACTGATGTTTTTCGCTTATACGACATAACCGTAGATTCGACCGCGCTGCATATTTGATATCGCATGCTCCATGATCGCCAGAATTTTCCCTGGTGGATCGTGGTGGGTCATAAGAACCCTCAGTGATTGAGGGTTAGAGCACCCCCGATGCTCCCTTCAAGTCCGTGGGCATTAACTTTTCATCTTTATATAATTCCACGCTCATGTTGCCAAGTACTACTGTAGAGCCCACTTGCTCTTTCGGACGAACCGTTTCGGAATCCTTCTTCTACCCTCCATAAAATTCCACTCGATAGGAAACCCCGTTTCTGTAATTTTTTTTTTTTTTTCTTCTGCTTTAGCAGGTTGGTAGTATACAGTAATCGCGACAAGGGCTAACCTTTTCACGTGAGTTTCAAGGTAGAATCAGCAATCGGATCTAATAAATAAAGTGCCTTGTGGAAACTAAAGCGGTCGCTGGACGTTGAAACGTGCTGAGGCAAACTGCTAACGCGCAGCCCACAAAACCACTTTCTGAGAAAATCTATTACATCCGTGGGACGTGGCTGGCTCATTCCTGAGGGTGAGTCTGTGCCGAGTGTGGGATCAAATGACACGGAATAAAAGTAATGCTCGTCGATAGAGAGTGAGCAACCCTTAGTGGGAAGCGTCTCCCGTCCCTTCTCTTGCCTTCTTATGGTGCTACTGGTGCTACTGTTTAGAAACCGTCTAGGGTCAGGCCGAGCTTCTAGGAAATGTCACGATCAATATCTCGCACGAGAAATAAGTTCCCTTGATACAGTAGTCAATGCCCGTTTCGCAAACCGATAAAGTGCGATTATCTTCTCCTCGCTGCTCGGGTACAGCACTCTTCGCAAGAAGAGCATCGGCGCATTCGAGGAATGGGACTTTAGTCAGAAATTGAGACCTGGAAAAGATCCGTGACTACAGAAGAGTTTTCTACTCGACAGCCATAACGAAGTCGTCGCGGAGCGTCACCGAAGCGACGCTGTTAATCTCAACCAAGAATGAGAGTGTCGGCGGAGATGCAGGGGAGGTGAAAATGTCGAGCAAGGAACTCGTCGCCGCACATTTCTTAGTTTGTTCCGAGAAGTTTGAAAAAGCCCTATAGCCTCACTCCTCTCGATGGACATCGAGGACAGATAATGAAGACAAGATGAGTCCGTCACGTCGGCGGTTCGCCTGCTGGGCCGGTTCCGCGAAACCAGGAGGCCCCCGTCTTCCTCACTGATCCCCACTGATCCTCACTAGGCCCCACCAAAGGGGCCCGCTCTCTTCGTGTCATCGTTTTTACCGGTTCAGGCTATTTGCTTATTCAGCGTCACGTATAAGCCAGCCCGATTTTTTCGATCCTCTCGGAGCACAACATCGTGTCTCGGGATGACAGCCTACGGGGATTTTTTTACCGGCTTAATTGAGGCTTGACATTGTAATCAAATCCTCCGTGGGTTCCTGGAATCGATTGTTTTGTCCCGGCGCGCCTGATCTCTCTTGCCTTTCGATAGTTCCTCGATATGGATCATACGAATATCACGCAGCTTTGCTGTAGAAGCCATTTCGACATCGGATAAAATTTCAAATTTCCAAAAAATTTAGAATCAAAAAGTTCACGCCTGATGTTCTCTTCACTCTTACAGTCAAATCTACGAATCTCTCAAAACTGTAATTTCCAAGTTAATCATCACGGTACAGTCTGTCGCATTACTTCGCTAACGTATTTACGCAAACTTAATTTCGTTTCTCGGTCTGTGCGAACTTCCGGTTTCGTTCTAATGAATAGTGATTAATTGCCGGAGCACTGAGACCGACTCACAGCCATTAAACCCGTCAGAGCCGATTCCGTCGAAATAATTACCGACACTCATACACTCTACTATAATACCAGTACAATTTACTACACCGAATACGTGTGCACCCACACTCACTCCTGCACGTGCGTACCGACTCACTCTCATACCCGCGCCAACAAATCATTCTTATTATTTCGCCGTGGCGCAGCTAATTTTTAATTGCACGAGGCGCGCTCCTTAGCGGTCCCCGCGACTCTGTGTGAACGGGACATACCTTAAAGCCTTTTCCACATGAGCCCCGTGTCTCGGCTCCGTAACAATGTATTAACGATGTTAGACGTTAATAGCCCATGGGGGCATTAGCATCACAAAACACGGCCGATGTGGTGAAACAGAAGTCGTTTCGGATACTTCCGCGTGCTGTCGGCAGCGGGTGTAAATCATTTCGCATGGTGCCGCCGGTTTGTCCGCTCAATAAAGCGTGCACGTTAATTACGAAACTCTCGACTACTATGGCATACCTTTCTCTTATGCAGCTATACACACCCGAAGACAGCAGACTGGATTGATACTATTCACTATGCCCGTTCGATGAAATTGAACGAGTTCACGTTTACAGGATTGTTCCCGTTCGTGTGTTCAGCTGCTCTATACACTTTTTCTACGAATAACACACTCGAGATTGAACATAGTGGTACACGGCTATGAATGGCTAACAACTCAATTTGCTTTTGTAACGCCGACGATATATCAATTCAAAGTTGTTGTAGGTACTTTGAAGCTACTATATGGACCAGTGACTGGTCCATGTGGCCTCAAACGATTTTCATGGCCCACGCTACTATCAGTTCTGTTTGAGGGATTTTCCACATTCGGGTCTGATGCCGCTAGATCATTTGTAGATCCAGGTTAGAACTTTTGGGATGGATCCGAAGTCGCTTGCCAAATATTTTCTTTGGACCCTTCGGCGTACGCAAGGACCTCAATATTCTAGGCGTGCGCTGTGGCAGCACAGTTACTTCTGGGCATGTTTGCCCTCGTAGCGTTTGATGCAAGGGCGTTACGAACAAGCATTTACTATTTGCGGGGTGGCAGAGATAATACGGGGTGAGATTTATACGTGCGTGTCTCTTTCATCCCCATTGCCTGCAGGGGGATGTTCGGATCGTCTGCTCACCCTACAATCGGGGTTCTTCCTATCCACTTTACGTATACGTCGAATAGATATAGTCTCGCTTGGGGAGTGCATTCTAGGAAAGTCTGACAAACTGAACATCTAGAGATGCATATACTTGGGATGCTGCATAGCAGCTGGACATGTTCCGTGGCCTTACGGTTCAATCTCATAAATCGTTGAATGCGACGCGAGGAGCACGATTTTGCGCTACTATACTACATGGATGTGTAAGCTACCATTATGAATTCTCTCTTTATATTCATTGTTTCACACATGACTGAGCAGAGGCTGGAGATCCTGGGAAATTCAGAATGGCTTGTCATTTAACTTTATAAGGTATAAATATAAATAAATGCTAATTTCCTCGATCAAATTTATATTTCGCTCGTGGTTCATTTTTTGTTTTCTTTATTAATCCGAGAATAAATTGCTTGATTAGGAACTCGTTCCGCTGCACCGTAGGTGCATACGTAGTTATATATAGATTCCCCATTCCTAAGAACGTAACTCGCATCTCGGTTCATCTCGGGCAACAATTTTTCCAGGTGTTTAAGGCAATTTTTCCGGGAGTGTTATTGCTTCCGATGCAATTATAAGTACGGTAGCCCCGGACAGAATTGCATACTGTGCAATACGGTTGCAGCACACTGCACACCCTGTCCCACCCAGCTCTGTAATTGTTTCGATGATTCTACCTCGCGAGGCGTAATTGCGCCTGGTTCGATTTTGCTCGCTTTTTCCAAGGCCGATCAGCGATCCGCCATATTCCCCGAGAGTAGTACCGCGACCTCAGCACGCAACCTCAGCACCTGATTGATACAACGCTGCTTACATCGAGCCATCTACCTAACTGAAATCCTTCAGCCTTGGCCCTGAAGGTTTTTCAGCAAGCTTTTGCATTCTTTGCCACATTCCAGACTCTTACATGTTGCTGCACACATTTACATTATGCTGAATCCACCTTCCAACACTCGCGATGTTGCGTCCATGCAAATGGATCCCTCTCTGAAATCCTCATAAATGACTGCAGTACTTAGCCACGGGTACACGCAGTTGCATCAGGACCAAGAATGAAAGTGCGTGCAACTCGCTCTGAAAGTCTCGAAGGAGTCGATCAGCGACAATCGGTTCCCAGCAACCTGTACGACCTCTTGGCCGCTTGGAGCCGCGCCCACCATAAAAGAAATACGGCAGACAGAGCGGAGCGTGCATCAGCCACCGGCACGGACACTATAGCACATCCCTATGGGTAGACAGGTCGGTAGGTTGGTTGGAAGATAAATCTGAGAGATAATTCTAGGCTGCTTGTTCAGTCTGTCAACTGATTCGAGTGGTCATTTCCAAAATTGCTAGTGTGCGTTATTATTGCTGGTACTTAGCTAAGACTGGGTCTATGTAAATTCTATGGTTATGGGAGACATGTATCCTGGGTTGCCTTTATTAAATTTACTGGTATGATAAGCCTTTCAAGAGAGTTACGGACGGTCCGCGCAGCCAATAACGATCGGTAAAATATAGCGTGAATATGCAACAAAATACCAGCAATTCGAGGATGCGCAAGAACTCCCGTAATAACCTGCCCGTGACATATACGACTCTGACCTCGCTTCCACGCCTCCCGATCTCCTTCGAGCTCTCTGCTCTCTGCCGTATCCTTTGGCCGCGTACACAACGCGATACCTCAGTTCACACCCTGGCAACGATGCGTGGTCACCAGTTCTACGAATACTCTGTCCCATAACTATTGGGACATTAACGACGAGACGTAAAATCAAAGTTCCATATATTTCTTGGAAGGATTCTTTTTTTTTTTTTTACAAAAAGGAATCTAATGTCAGAATTCCTAACGACCCACCTTGATCGCAGTGTATATTCAAAATGCTTTCCAATAATTACATGTCAAAGGCTTATTCAGTTGAAGGTTAGCAAAGAGAGAAGAATCGGACTAAGACGTTTTGTGTCTCTAGTAGCTATTATTTCCCGGGGGGTAACTACCCCAGCCCTTCTAAGCACAATGTGGAGTCGATGGTCATTCGAAGTTTATTGCAAGGGCGTTTCTCGCGAGATGAGGGAGACCTCGAAGTACTAATGCATCGTGAACTGCTAATTACGAAGTGCGTTCTGCCTCCTTGTAATAGCCTGGAATTTTATGGAGGCCACAATGCTTAACGCGTTTCCTCCTCTTGTAGAAGGAGCACTCTTTTTCTATGGGCAAAGCAGTGCTTAAACCTTTGGAGTTTCTAATTCCGTTAGCCAGAAGTGATGACAACCAAAGATAATATCAGCTAAAAGTTTATTAGTAATTAAATGTCGGGTGGATGAAAAATGAATCTTACACTCCTCAGTGATCAATGAATTAAGGGATGTAAAGAAATGTTCAAATTGCGAGTCTGAAGTTAGTCTCTGGTTAGATGCCTTCTTATTGGACAGAATGTTGTGGGGGGTTAAATTCGACTGGACATCCAGTGGACTCTAGTGGGTAATGGTTACTCTAGGAAGCCGGCATTCTGCAAAGGGCAGCCCATACCGACCGTACTTCATTACCCAGGAGCCCCCGGCCTCACGGGTCATCCGTTATCATTTTTACAACTGCCGCCATTCAACAATGTCGAATAAACTCCGCTAGGTATTGCGGCTGTGCCGGCTCGCGAGGGATCCAAGCATCCTTTTACAGGTATCGATCCTTGCCAAATCTTCGTCTATCCTCTCCAACCCGTTAATAATACAAGATGTTACCAGAATTCTTATAGGGTGGATCCCTATTTTATTTCTGACCCATGACGAATAATCATTACTTTTATGTCAAAGACAAAATCCGATCTACTCCGTTGATCGTCGAAAACGCATAATTCGACACTGGAAGAGCGACCGGTGCAATATCGAAATACTTGAGGAACGAGACGCAGAACTATTGGTTTGGCGAATTGGAAATTTAATTCCGACTGGAAAGGTAGTTCTAGTCGGTGGTCGTTTAACAACGCGAACTCATTACCATTCGTCAATTTGAGGTACGTTCAGTCGGAGTGACCAATGGCTCTCTATCCGGTGTAATGGGCTACGGGCCGACATCCGTCACGAGTCCCATTCTACACGGACCGTTATAACTGGAGCACCCTCTGGAAATTCTCAAGCGACAGATCGGGGTTAGAGGAGAAGAGAAGGCAGGGGGTGGCAGTTCTCGGCTAGCGAAGGGTCGTAGTAGTGGTAGGTGGTATTGTATCGATGCTATCGGTCAATGTGCATCGCTCTCCCATAGATGAACAACCTAGCATGTCGGAGGAGAATAGCTGGCGAATAGAAGGAGAGGAGAGGCAGCAGCAGCAGCAGCAGTAGTAACAGAAGCAGCAAGTCCTCGCCTCTTCCGAACGTGGCGCAAACGAGTTTCACTAACGAGTTGACAAATCGGGTCTCGTGGGGGTCGTGCCAAAGTAGACCTATAAAGCAAAGGTCGAGGGAGCTGGCTAGCCATACGGATCACCCGTTACCGTACTGCCACGTTTATTGCTCTTGTTCGCAGTCTCGTAACGAATGACTTCCAGCGGTGTGAGCGAACTGGCCATCCACTTTTGAAATTCGTTTCTGTTGCTGTTGCTTTAGGAGGTTAGTTTACTCCGACCACCTATGCTTCTTTTTTTTCCGTATCTAATGATGGAATCCTCGAAATATTTTTCGCCATTCGTTCAATTAATATTCTCTTCTGTTATTAGGATTCTTAGATTATTCCTTCCTCCGTGTGTATGTGTGTAAAAGTGTATACGGTGCTCGCATATCTTCCTCTTTCTCTGTATACGTCGATTCTACGTACGTGGTTTACCTCTATCATCTTTTACGTTACCAGCCAGGCAGACAAGCAAGCAAGTGGCCAGCCAAGTCGGTGGGATACGTCGTTCCACCAGCGCTACACACCCTGTTATTTTCTAGAGGGCAAATTATCTTGGTTGCAGTGCTCTCGATGCACTTGCCGCGGTGGCCGTCGAGGTATTACCCATAGTTGTACAGAAGAAGTAGCATCTTCGCGCACGTATCTCGAGCCACCACGCCGCATCAAGGCACGTCCTACTGGATTGCGGCTCGAACGATCTACCTGTGCTACCAGCTACGTATAGCCATTCGCGAGAGTACCATATACAGATCGGGTCATAAGTATCCTCGATATTCAGAAGTTATTAGACTAGAGAATTCTGTCTGAGAACACAAAGATTCCCGAAGATGTCAATGAATCCGTGAGACGTTAAGATACATTTCTTCTTGTGGATATTTTGAAGCGAAGGTCTTCCTCCCAGAAATAGGAATGAATCCAGACGAAAGTGTATCTAACGTAAGATAAAAAATGATGTTACTCTTCGCCGCTTGGCTCCTCGGAGCCAAAGTAAAGGAGACATCGAAATAGTGAAGAGCGCTGCTGGGCTATTTATTGTGAAACTTTTAATCGTCAAGGATACGCAAGTAGAAGCAAAGGGATATTTGTGGCCAAGAGAGATTTAGCCGCTCTAGAAAATCGACGTCGTTATCAGTGGCGTACAGGCGCGTGTCTGTTGCGGGCACTTTGGTCTTGTCGGGCGTCGCCTCGTGACGTCAGAGGACGCTGTGATCCCGGCAACCGACGGAGGTCTTTCTGATCTCTCAGTTGCCAGAGTGGCTTCTCGATATAGGATCGCATGTGCGTGCTCGCGCGCGCGCGCACCGAGACGCTACCGACGCTCAAGGCGTCTCCGTACCGTCGCTCGAGATTGACAGCCCTCGAGAAGACACTCCGAAAGTATTCCAAGCGAAAGGCACGAGCCGCACACTGATAGGAGCCAGAGCCCCCGGGATGCTTACTTGGAAACACTTTATCATCTCAACTTAATTCGGGACTTTAAATATTTATACCGCTGGGGTGACCTCACGACACGCTCGCACGCCAACCTCACTCTTGAGCAATGAAGCTATTTTTTTCGTGGCAACCGACGCAGTCGGGACTGATTTATGCCCGTGAACTCAAAAATATCCAAATTAATTTAAGCCCATCCCAATCTGCCAACCGATGTTATCGTGAACCAGAATGCTCAGTCCGTTCGCTTCAAATTCACTGAGAATCGATACCGAGTTACGAGCTATCGTTTAGTTTATTCCGAACGACACGTTTTGCGGATGTTGGCTCTACGTTCATTCCCAGTTTGATCACAACGGCGGAATAATTCAGTCAGTGCCGAAAACCCCCCCAGAAATACTTATGTTGTTTGACCCTTTCTTTGTTCCCACGGGATGAGAAGGAGTCTGAAGGACGTGTGATGAAATCAACAAGAATAACTAGCATTGTATTCTGAAATACTTCCAGTACGAGTGACACTGCCAGAAGGGTTGAGCCGTTTAACCCGTCTCTCGTTTAGCCACCCTCTGCTTCACCCCTTAAACTCTCCCAATCTCTCTTCCTTCTCTTTCCTTCTCTCGCTCCAGCCCGTCATGCTTCTCTCGCAGTGTTCTCCCAAGGAAAGGAAGGGTTCCTAACTACTGGGGCGGACGCTTCTTGATTGCCCGGCTGTTATTGCCTGTCAATTGTTCACGTTCGACGTTATTAAATTAATATTAGGGGGCAAACTTAAGCCGTTCCAACAGAAGGGGTCAGTCGATGTCCAGTTTTCCTCTGTTTGCTAAGAATTTCCCATGAGGATTCACATTATTCCCTAAAAACCCTTTTTGCCCAGCCTCTCCACGTGTCCACTTCTCTTTATATGACTTTCATCTTTCTGCTGTCTCTTCGATACTTCCCTTACTTTTTTCGCGTCGGTATCTTGATAACCCGACAGTCACGTAGTACCAACCATCCTGATCTTTCCAGGAACATTGGCAGTGTCTTGAAATTGTTTCTCGTGCCGCAGTTTTGCTTGCGGCTAAAACAAGCCCAAAAGGGGAGACAAGCTTCCGTTGTCAAACGCATTTAGCTACTACAAACGGGAACTTCATTGGATACCTTAGGGCTATGTCGTTGAGTCTTGTCAAGTTTAATTACCGTGATAATGAGGAGACAAACGCATAGCTCGATAACTCTTTTGTCTAACCAAAGCCGGTAATAAAATAGGAGGAGTGTTTCGCGTTTTATATCCCGAGGATTTATCAACTTTTTATAGTTTTTCTTACATCTATTGTTTCTTTTTTACATCAGACGTTATTACTTGCACACCTATATTCAGGAATACCAACGGATTTAATTAGGAGAGCCCGGGGGTTGGTACGTATGGTAAAAGTTATAATGCAGGGACATCCAGGAAGAAATTTATGAGACAGCCGAGTGGCTCGTGCAATTCTAATAAAATATATCGGCAATTACCGCCCTAAATATTCTCACACCGAAGCGCCGTGATCTATAGTGCCGTTGGAGCCGAGCTAAATTACTTTGAATCGCTCTTTTTCAACCAGACGATTACCTTTTCCTTTTACAATTAGGACTATAATCATTGCTACATCTATTCTCTGATCATGCACGGATCCAGCATCCGATCGACGTGAACGTCTATGCTCTGCAGTATCGGTTAGGACACGAAAGATGATGGAATCCAAAATCGCGTTAGTCTTATAGTCTTTTCAACAGAAATAAAAACTTTTTGCAACTCTTTGAAATGACAAATTTCTTGCTAACTAACGCTCTTCGAAGCGCTAACTCATTTTTCTAATTAAGCCAGCACTTCTGCCGCAGTTAAGGAGAGCAGAAAAGACTGAAACTCTTTGATAAACTTAGAGGCTAGCCCATGTACGTGTACAGTCGGGACGGTGGAAGTGAGCCAGTGAGCCAACTAGCCAGCCAGCCAGGAAACGTCGAGTGAGTTTTCTCGTATGTGGGTGTATAAGCCGATGGTCGGGGGCGAGGGAGACCCTTTGGTAGATCAAAGCGCCCCCAAAGATCAATACGTTCCTGAGACTGGAGTCATAGAGGGTGTCTGCGGGAGGAGTGTGGGAGAGTACGATAGCTTGATTGAGGGCATCGGGCATTAGTGGCCCGACTCTGTTCATAAACATGTCACGTAGTTCTTTTCAAGGAGCGAACGGTACCAAAGGGGCATAAATGGACGCAATTAAGGGGCCCAAATGTAAGAGTTGATGCTGGCTACGTACTTCCTGAAAGATACGCGCTGTGACTAGAACAATTTTTATATAAACTTTCACTCCAGGTTTTCTAGTTCATTATTATTGGTCTATGACTTAGCGTCATACTAATGTAGTGAAAGTAAGCAATACGGAAGATTCAAAAGTTTTAGCTCCTCCAGTAACCGCTAAACGAAGGTCGCAAACGGCACCCGGGTAGATATTTGGTTAAATATTAACGACGTCGTTAAAGCAGGACATTTGCGGTTCGTTACCGACCTGGGGTGCGTAACGACGACCCGTTAAGGTACCCCAAGTGCAGGCTATTCCGCTCTGAATGCCTGAACCAAGACATCCTTTTCCAGAAGAGTACATGTCTCGGGACAACGCTTTAGAGTTCAAGCTGTGTGAAGCGGCTTCTAGAAGGTGAATGAAATTTCAAAGAGATTCGATGTGTCGATAATGGCTAATCGGACAAACTTTAACTCAACTTCTTACCAAAAACGATTTGCATCTCCTTGCTACAGACTGGATGAACATAAATCCATCGGGCGTGTTACTTCCTGACCCAGTGTCCATATATCGCAGTAAGCTCGCAACTCTTCAACCCAGATCCCAGTGGATAGCTCGGCGAAGTCAGGGCGATAAAACTGTTGGTCAGTATGTAAATTCAAGTTTTACATATCCGCTAGATTTCCGATTGGAGACCGAGGGGTGGCACCACCGTGAGTGCAGTCTACGGCGAGGGTAGCAGTTCAGAGAGGATGGCTTGCTTTTAACGAAAGAACCGACTTCGGACATTCGCCGGGTCGTCGGGCAGTGGCTCCGATAAAGCTGGCGAGGTGATATTTTAAGGGTGCCCGCCCTCTGCTACTCCTCCTTTACCACGGACAGTCCTTAGGGTTGTAAGTAAGTAAGTGGGTGTACTAGTTAGGATGGTGTAGGGACACCGAGCATAAATTCTCAGACAAGACGAGGGATGACCGTGCTGCACGCGAAGTCCCACGATCCTTTTCATCCCCTTACTCAACCATCACCTTCTCTACCCTGCTTCGCCCTCTTTTGCCGTACTACCCTTACCTAGCCTGCCACTCGCCTTTCACCTCATCTCCTCATCCTAAGCTCGCTCTTTTCTTGCGATCTTACTTATTATCCTCGAAGCAAACCCGCGTCTGTGGATCTAACGATCTTTCTACACGAAAAAATTTTAAACACCACCGTACCTTCTGCTTTATCATACGCTAGCAACTCTCCTATTCGCATCCTTCGTATGTCCCACTGAATCCGGAATCTTCGCTAGTTTCCAACCCAGCATCCGTCTCGTCCAGTCCAGCCAATTCCTTGTCGCGGCAAGTGACATGCGTCTGGGGCATCGATTCGTCTTGAGAACCGAGTATACTCATTGCCCAAGTAATTTTAAGGGTTGGAAGACGTCCAAAGGGATACCTCGGCACGCGAGGAACAACAGCCCGTTAAAACGTCACCTGGTGGACATTCCTGACACATGCCGAGCGTTTCTCGAATACCAAGCAGCTGTGATCCGACGCGTGTTCCACGTCGGACATATTTCGGATGCCAAGAAGCCCAGCATCCCTCTCGGTCCATCTGTCCATTTCACTGTCACTCTCTGCCGATCTAGTGATTTTTTCTCACCCTGTTCTACAGTCACCCCAAGAAGTGGACCACTGGTTCTCTTGGTCTACAGCGAAAAAAATTCTTTAACTGTGTAATAGCACGTGTAAGGCAATGATAAGGGTGAGTTTTGTTGAAGATAGGAAAAAAAAAGACAAAGAATAACCGCGATTTGTTTTCTACGAGTGTAATCCGTGGTAGCATTATTTAGAAGAGCGGCGTAGACGTCAAACTGCTAGGTGGGAGTGTTGATCGATGGCCACCCGTCAGTTGGCACCACTTTTAATTAAACCACCCTCAAGATTAGCTCCCCTCCTCGGCCTCGACTCCTTGTAATTGTTTTAAATCTCATCCCTCCTCCTCTAGCAGACGCGAGAGACGCACCCTCACAGCAGTACGAACGCCAAAAAAAACCACAGACTCATCCCTGTGACAGATTCAACAGCTTGGCTGACATTTATAAGATCGTATAAAAGGGTTTCACCCTTAACCACCCCCAGAAGGGTCGGTACCGAATTGCTCACAGATTTCTTATCTTAACGACGACATTACGGATGTACGGGAATCATTCTTCTCGCTAGACTTTTCTTAAAAATAAATTCCTGGCACAGCATTCCTTTATCACAGGCAAATTACATAATCCCTTCAACCAGTGATGCATTGGCAAAACTGTCTGCTTACTAAGAAGGATGCCCGATGGTCCAGAGTGTCTCGTACTGCAGCATCCATTTCAAGTGCAGCACCATTAGATACAGTCAGCGAAATGGATGGATAGGCAGACAGTGGTGGAAAGATGCACTGTGAGAGAGGTTGAGATAAATAGAGAGAGATAGTGGTAGTTGGCATATCCATCCACAATGCCCATTGAAACGTGTAACTGTGTAACTGAGTTCTGAGTTTAGCGGCATCGAGATGTATGGTAATTGTACGTGGCTAAGTTACAGACTCGGAATAGCCCGAGGACTTGAAGTACCTTCCAGTGCATTACTGACTCAACATCCACCGTCACCTACGCACATGCACAGGTCGTCGTAGCGAGGAAACTTGCTAGGAAAACTTACCCTGTTAATATTACTGTCCGTGTAGTAGCTGAGTGTTAGTCCAGTGAATTCAGAAATCCTTCTCCATTGTCAGCTGTTGTAGATATCTGATTATCAATTTAGGTTGAAGAGTCACCAGTCTAGATACTTTTTAATTTATAGATACAGTATGATCTGTCTATTAGGGTTCTGATTTTGTTATTCGATGAACCAGCGTAAATCCCAGAGGGAAGGTCATCTCTCAGCCACCTCGAATTGACCCAGAAGATCTTTTAGCGAACTGGCCAGAGGACTTTGGATGGCTTATGAGATCAAAGAAAGACGTGAGCTCGTGGTACGGACGATAGTTGAGTTTTTTGACCCAACGTTTGAGTGCTGTTTATCGGTACGTCTACGACGTTGCCCAGATGGCGGGTTGGCTATTTTCGGTGTACACACTCGGAACTACCTGTCTCTTACATCGCTCCTCTTATATTCAGAACAGCTTGAACTCGGACAACTGGTAGTTAGCTAGTGGGGATTTTAGATGCACCCATTGGTGTAACAGTTTGTATGATATAACAGGCAGACCCACTTGACGTTGATACTTGTTGTCACTGTCGTACTGCACTTACTTAAATTCTCATACTAATCTAGGGAACTATCCCAGAATGGTTGATCCCTGTGTTTGAGGTCCCTGCTCGGAATCTTGTATTTAGACGAAGGAGCTTAAAGTTCTAAGTAGCTGCATCTTTTTCGTTCTGCGACAGGATGAAAATTGTACTTATCCTTGTGAATAAGAGTTGAACGACGGGGTAGGCAAAAGATTTGTCACTCTTGTATTTGTCAGAGGTAGGTACCGTACATAGGGGGTGGAAAGGAGAGAGGGAGAGTAGGCGCTGAAGGAATTCAGTGTTATTTAGGTAACGTTTTACTTTGTCATCTCCGGTTCATCTCGACTGTCAACGAGGTTGTATTATAAATGCGAGCCAATTTAAAATTCATTAGAAGCTGAAGCCTGAAGCGCGGAGGCCTTCGCTTGGTACCATTTTGAAGCAACCCCCTGTCTGTCACTTTGGAGTCTTTGGAGGGGATAATTGTTCGTCACTGAAAACGGGACGAAAACGGGAATGAGAATGGGGGATGGTCTGGGGATGGGAACGGAGATGGCAGGAGGAGACGAGGCGTCTGAGCAGCAGCCAATCTTCCCCTTCTCTTGTTTATTTAAATAATGTACGTGTTGGGGCACGCCCGGGGTTACCCTGGAAATGGATGACTACAAAGCCTCAAAATCCGCTGAGCCACCCTGGAAAGCTTACGGGCTCGTGTGACATCAGAGGGAACCCACCTGCCAAGTCAGTCGTATTAGCTGCCACTTTTCAAAGTTCCTCGTTCCTGCGTCGGCCATTGGTATTTTTTACTTTCTCTTTACTTTGTTCGCTTCTCGCCTTTTGCTTTTTCTTTTTTTCTTTCACATCATCGTTTCATTTACACGCTCTCAGAATGGTTGAATGTCAAAATGTCAGGGCATACGATTGCATGGATTGCAGGTGTATGTATTACTTTATTTTTTAGTAGGTCCATACAAAGAGGGAGAAAAAGTCAAGTTAAGAGGGGAAAATAGAAGAAGGGAATGAATGGAAAAGAAAGAACAGTGAGAATTATGTACGGAAAGGGCCTTCCCCAATGGATTTGAATTGGGGCTCGATCAATCGCGCCTCGTGCCGCTGGCCTCTTCTTTATAAATGAGAACGAAGGGGTGCGGGGTGTTGCACCCCCTTCGGAACCAGTTCAGATATTCACCGGTTGATTACCGTCCTGGCTCTGTAAGGGCTGCCTGTGAATCCCCAGGAGGACGCTAACTCGACAACTGACAAATTAGCCCGGCGCTACGACGACACTTACAAAATGGGGTGACAAGCAGACCGTTTTGGTTTGAATTTGATAGGCTAACCTTCCAGCACGGATACGAGCCAATAAAACGAGTCCTCCGACTCAATTTTCCTAGTGACGTACAACAACCGATTTGTCTCCCACTCTTGGTCAGCTGTGCCCCTATCATTCCTCACTGGCAAGTAGAACCTCTTATCTGGCTAGGAGCGGCCACCGATCCTTCTGCAAATTGCGATCTTGCTCAGTTATAACTTAGCAATAGCATAACCTGTCTGTGAACCCTCCTATAGTCTCTTCGGATTAACTTCTTGTCAGTCCATTCTGACGTATGGGAGTAGCGATTTAAACTTGGAATATCAAAAAATGGTGAACTGCATCAGGAACGCTGGTGGCATTCGAAATACAGAAGGAATGCCGGGACGTCAATACTTTTCAGTTAGCGTCAAGAGAAAGCAGGAGAATTGTTATTCCCAGTGCGTAGGGACTTGGTGTCGCTTTCACTACAGTCGCTCACTGATAAACGAGCGGTTTTCACTCACCCTCTATACGGTGCCCCTGAATGTAAACTCACCCTCTCCAAAGCGATACGCTTTAAGCCACGAGGCAACAGGGCAACTTCGTGTCCGCGGTGTAAAACGTTTTTCGACTTAAACGATTGTCGCCGACAGCTTTTAAATTGATCGTTCCTGGTGGAGTAACGTGGCACCCATTTTTCCAGTTCTCCGATTTCGAATATCCGTAGTGTCCAAGTGAAAGTGTCCTGCTGATGTTATCAACGAAGGTTCGAACAATTTCAGGGTTTTTTTTTTACCGAAGAAAAGAAAAGTTCGTTCACGCGACAAATCTCAAGGACAAAGCCAAAAGGCGCACCTACAACGAGTACGTGATCAGGAAAGGTAGAGCGTCACGTTTTCAGACCTCTTGGGAACGATGTCTCAAACGACCACGAGGGACCCTGACACGCACCTGCACCGCGGCTTTTGCCAGGGATAAATATTGGCCCCAGCAGTCCTGGATAACGTGTCTGATATCACGTCTAAGGACGAAACATAGCCGGGAGAGAATAGGGATGCTTCCCGAAACGATAAGTTTGTCATAGGCAATTTATACAATTGGCATGGCGCGCGGCTATTTGGCACAAGGGACTCACGAATTTATGGTCAATGTCCCGTCTTGTTGCTGCGCCAGAAAATATCTGTAATTTCGTAACAGACCTTCGGAGATGTCCTGCCCTTCTTCCTGTATCGAAGAGATTGACCCATGAACCTTGACCAACATGAAAAATTCGTCCCACCCTTGGAAATACCCTACGTGTTACGTTCTTGCGTTCCTGAATAATGGCACGTCCATCCAACAGTCGCAGATTCCTCCATCTTCCTGCAGCCTTCCTTTCTTCTGATTTTCTAACTGGGACCATTGGTATTCCATACGGAGATTCTCTGCATGTCTGGCGGCATTGAGGACATGTGTCACCCGGAACGATTGGGAGGGAAGGGCTAGAATAGCTCTTTAAAATTGCATTGGATCTATACCGTTAAGGACACGTGCGCTTTTTAATGTCCCAACCAATTCTTACGATAATGTCCTTTAAACTTGTATTAACGATTATCAGTGTACGTGGATGGCATCGCTATTGCTGTTGCTGTGAATACTTTCTTTTATCCGTGTCACTTGAACTCTAACACCATTTCTTATTTTGTCACGTAAAATCGAATTCTTAAACGTAACATTCGGAGTTAGGTCTTACGAATCTATAGGGAGAGTAACATCCCTTATCGGGATAGTCTCCATTATCGTATTATGTCTGGACAGGGGTTCGAAATCTCATGGGAAAAAAAGTTTTGCCAATGATTAACCGAAGTTAAGTTGGTGCCTTCGCTACGCATGTACTATTCTGTACATAAATATACTATAGGTTCTTTCAACATACTTCAACTTTTTTACGTGATTTATTCGCACTCAGCGAACGAAAAGCTACTTCTCGATTTTCATATTGAAATTTAATGTGATAGTTTCAGCAGAGCAAAAGTAAAATAAGAATTAAGTGAAATATAAAAATTACACTGTAACGATCAATAACAGTATTGTTATGGATAATTGTTTATTGTGAAGATATGTGCGATACGAATTGCGTAACAGGCGAGAGTCGAAATGACATACGCTTTCACGGCCTGAAAAAAAGACAGTCTAGTGTAAATTTCGGTATGAAATAAATCATTGCGCAGCTGATATAAGAAATTCGGGATATTCCCGACAGATTTTCCAAATTTTACTAGTTTCCCAACAAGGATGAGTGCATTTACAGCATCCTCAAATGGAAATTTGCTTCGAAGAGGACTCCTCGGTCGTATGTCCCAGAGGAACATATCGGCTGGTTGGTTAAACGATGAAAATCTTACTTTTCCCCCCAATTGCTAAAGTTCTCACGTGAATTTCATATTTTAGCAAACGTATGCTTAGCCCAAAAAAGTGAGAAGCACAGCGATGGCTTCTTGTCAAAATTGAAGGATATTTTCAATCGATCGGCAGGTATGATTAAATGTCATTTTATTTTTTTTGGAAATTCCGTAGTTTCACAATTTCGTCGATAGTCTTAGAGTCTTACAAGAATCATACATCATCCGATGAAATGGACCAGTACGGTACTGTCCTGCATTACGATCAAGCTATACAGGGTCTCTCAGGATTAGATCGACACTCGCTGCGGTTCATTCGCTGTAGAATAAATCCTCACAGCATTGGCTATGATCGGGGTATGACGGCAATGAGTTGGATGGGTGAACCGATAGGACTTTCGTCTAGAAATACAAAACCGCCAATCAGAGAACCGAATATGCCGGAAAAGCCTAAGAAGGAGGAGAAAAAGGAGAAGAAGCAAAAGAAACCAGTCATTCGAGTGGACAGTGCTGACGAGGTAACGAATATTTTGGAACCAGGAAGAAAGGAAAGAAGTAATTCAGATGATACAAATTATAATTGCCAGTGGGGCGTGAAGTTAGCTGAGAGTACCGCAAATTCTGATAAACCTGTATTACGGAATATACCGGAGTATGTTATTAAGCAAAAATGGGGCGTGAACGTCAAGGAGTACTTGACTAAAGCAGAGGCAGCAGCGATCGCAACATCGGTAGCTAAATCCAAAGAGACAACTAAGGACACTCAGGAAGTTAATGCGAATTATGTAAATCTTGGGAGTGCATCGAACGCCGGGACGCTTACACGCGTTACCGCAGGTGACGCTCTGCAGAGTCCAGTACAACTAAAGAATATTCATGAAGCCGGGGATTCTTTGGAAGCCTCAAATCGTCATACTACAGATTCTACTGGAAATGATGTATCCAAAGATATGGAACATAATGTGGATGATAGCAATATTGCTGAGAGGGCTGAGAATCATTCGGAAAGGTCCGAAGGTATTGAAAAGGAAGTCAGGGATAGCAAACAGTCTGAACGTTGCTTGGATTGCGATTACAATATTCCTGAAAATATACCTTTAGGTGGAGAGATTTCAGCTTGGGAAGATGTCGCGGTAAACTCAAAAATTCGTGAACATAGTCTTGCGGCAAACAAGGAATCCGTAAAGCCGACGAAATCTTCCGGCAGAATTTTCATTCCACCTGAACCTCCTGAACCGAAATTGGACATAGAAACCGTAAGGGCCACTAATGAGTGGGATGATATTATCGAGGATGAGGTCAATAGATCTGAATACAAAGCACTGAGGTCAATGGAGATCAAACGTGCCCTTAATCGAATGGATCCTCTAAGTGCTTTTCGGAAAATTGATTATACTAATCAAAAAAAATTACACACCTACAGTACATGCTCGCCCTATACACTGTACTTCGACAATAACCTGCCTGTTAACAAGATAATAAGAACGAGAATGAAAATAAATCCAGTCTCTTCCGCTGGCAGTAATTCCAGAAAGGAATTCAACATGGAATTGGGAAAAATGACAAAAATCGCGAGAAATCAGAATCCTATTGAGCAACTGGAGGTTCAAAGTCCAATTGACCTGGAAAGTTTAACGACTCAGCCGAAACTTTCTACAGTTGTTACTGGAATGTTGCAGTCTGATCAGGAAGAAACAAAAACTCAATTGACTGTGAAGGATTCAGACGCGACTGTGGATAAAATTGAGGATAATGAGGCTCTACTTCAGGAGGATTCGAATCTATTATCGCAAGAACGGGAAGCTGAAATGGTTCTTGCAATTTCATCCAACGAAGATGCGTCCGATGATCGCATCAATTCAAACGAAGATTTAGAGTATGACGAGCCTACAGAGTCCGATGGTCCTGTGGAAGCTTTTTTATCCAAGGAAATTTCGTCGGACTCCGAAGAAAAGTCTTTTTTGAACTTTGACTCCCCTAAGAAATCTATATCATTAGGAATGCCCTCGGAATCTTCAGACTCTCCTGAACTTCTTGTCAATGAAGAACATTCTACAACTGCCAGCTGGCATAACAGAAATGATCTAACGGATAAGTACGAACTCTTAAATTCCCAGGAAGAGGAAGGTTATGAAGAGGATGATGAATTTATCATAGACGGAGATTTTATAAGGATGCCAGGTGACCCTTATCCTTACAGTAGAGAAAATTTAAAGAGATGGCAAGTGCCAAGTGGAAAAGGACTCATTAAAGAAGACTCCTCTCAACTACCGTTGAGTCCTCCGGCCAACGAAGCGGTCCGGACTTACGATAATTATAAAGTATCTGAATTTACAAATTCTCCTAATTCTGAACGAGCCCCGACACAATTTTCTCATTCCCGCCACCTTATGGAGACTGATTCCATTCAGCATCAGGCACCAGTCCGGAAAATGTCACGAACTACTCAAAAGGAAAGAAAAACTTCGTCTATCGCAAAACTTGGTGAACTCTCTGAAGCCAGAGAACATTCACCATTACGTTACTATAAAGCAACTATAGAAAACCATTTGGTTCCACACTGTCTACGAAATAATAGCAAACAGAATTTCAGTACCAACCAACAAAATTCATCCCTTAGAGGAAATCCTGTTCTGTCACCCCGTGCCATCTATGCAGAGAGTTATCTCTTTAATATCGACAGGAGAAACATCCTGGACAATAAAAATGAGAAGAATAAATCTCAGAAGGACAAACAGGATGAGGCTTAAAATATTTTCGTAATTTATCCGAAGTTGACGCTGTTCGGGAAGCGTGAGTATTTACCCCGGGTCGCTGCACTCGTTCTCGCCTATTCGTCTAGGTGTTCATCTCGTCAGGGCATGATAGTATAACGTAAGTGTACCCGGAGTAAATAGCCACGTTGCCCCAGCTAATTCCACTGGTCGGTTCCTACCTCCTTCTTCGTAGTGATCAGCGCACCGGCACTTACGTTATACGGGATCATGAGAGAGCGAGAGCCAATCATTCTTTGCCAATTGAGAGCTTTTACTTATCCTAGAATCACAGGAGCGAGCTACTGAGATCAAAGATCGAATTGATGGATCTGAGGAATTTGAGGAGCCGATGAAACCTAAGATGAGTCCTGACGATCATCCTTGGTCTGGGCAAGAGAGGGATCGTGACACTGAGGTGACAGATCGATCGGTCAAGATTTTTGGTAACGAGGGGGATATTATCGAAGCGCAAACCATACACCCTGATATCAGTCCTCCTGTTGGAGATGAAAATATTCAAAATCTGTTGGAAAGTGGTTAGTGTGATTTAACTGCATATTTTGAATCTTTAAGCTCCTTGTTTTCCTTATCTTGAGGTAATGACTGGATTTCATATTATAGAGATTAGTGATCTTGTAGAAAAGCCGTTGACTCTTAAAGGAAAGACTGTTAATAGGGACTCTTCCTGGATCAATGAGCATAACGAATTCATAAACAAACGTCGTGAGAAATGTAAGATTTTTATTGATAAAGTTTAAGAATTTTTTTATGGACTCCATCGATTTCAGTGACCAATGATTTTGAAGATGGAACAATGTATGAGTTAAAGAATTACATTCACCTACGTCCTGATAGGATCAAACAAACAAGGACCCCTGCCTTAACGTCTCAAAAATTTAAGGATCAAATCATCTCACCTTAGAATACAATCATTCAAAAAAAAAAAAAAAATCGAATAAAATGTTTACCATCTAAAAGCTGATGATCTATGGATCATTGGACGTGGCTCTGCTGTTTGCCAAGTAGAATGTCATTTATTTCTCTACGTATTAAACTGTAGTGCTGCTAACATCAGATCAACATAGCCTCGAATATTTCGGTGTAACGTGGACCCAATTAACTGGGAAAATGGAACCCTGCGTGAACCCATCAAATACAGAAATTCAAGAGTGCAGGAACCACCGGGGAAGTCGATCGGTCGATCTTCAGGTTTGCTCGTGCAGCGCGGTAAGTGGCTAATAATAAAAAGCAAAAAGATAACCAAACTCGATGAAGAGTAGCTATACGTTTTTCATTTGTGCAAGAGTATTGGCCCATCACAGGTGCGTCCCTTTCAACTTGCAAGTCCCGCATTAGTGTGCTCAGGCTCGAAATATGAATTTATCGGGGACTTTGCTGTTCTTTTCGGCCGCGAAATCATCGATGCGTGTCTGCCGGTCACGAAGGAGGCCCCTTGAGGCTATTATTTGATGAGCAGCCGGCCGATCGCCACGATTTCTGAATGATCGGCTATCTAATCATTCAAATAGTTGCCGCTGCTCGGAGAGGGGGCCCACGATCACGCGGTTACACGGACAGTGGCTCTTAGTCTCCCTCGGAGTGAGTCTGGGGGACTAAAACGAGTCCACGAAGTTTGCCAGTAATTTGATGGTAATAACGCCTGGCCCTGGTTTACGGTTAGACTGCGATCACGTAGCCGGAGACTAGACGATTGGACATGGATGATTCTCCTAAAGTAGCTACAGCAGCTGTTCCTGTTTTTAGATCATTATTGATTGGCAGACGCATTACCTGGATCACTTTGCGATTTTCACTCCTCGCGTGCAACGTCCAATCCTGGATCCTCGATCGATCCTTCGATAAATCAAGGTCCCGGTTCCTGGATGACCTTAACCTCTGATTTATGGAATCTTATGCTGATCAGTGATGCGTTGCGTGTCGTCTTAAACTACTCTAGATCTTTCTGTCTTCCCGATCGTTCTTGGTTTTTTTTTTTCAGATCTTTTCTATTGGAAACCCATGACCAGTTTCACCAGTCGCTCGAGATATTCGTTCGTCGTGCGCGAGTATCCCCGATAATTCATTAGATATCCTAGTAGCATACGTTAGCCTAGTTTTATCTTCCGAACCACGTGTTCCAGCATTTTCAGGGGACAGAAGAAGACAGGCAGGATTGGCATTGGTAGCGCTTGACTTTATTTACGACTAGAGGCGGCGAGTGCTCCGGGTTCAGTTCTCCTTGACCCTCTCCCTTTCTTGGGGTTAGAACGATATCATCTCGACGTTAGCGTGGATCATTCCCTTCGCGCTTGCTGCACTATAAAAGATCACCCTATGCCTGTATATTACTCACGCCGGCGTGTTTTCACTTGGCACGGCGATCGATGCCGATATCATAACTCCTTGTCCCAGCGCCGTTCAACCAGCAAATCTCGAAGCGAGAGACTCGTCTCTCCTCTCCTCTCTTCACGGTAGCGATACTCATTCCGATACAAGCATCGCCGACGCTAAGACGACGAGAGCTAGTGCTGCGAGAAGAAATGTTATTCTTACTCTCTCCCTTTTTGTCTAATACTCCTTACCCTCTCTTCCTCTTCACTCCGGCTAGTCGTGTCGACAGAAAAAAAAAGATGGAACTCGGTTACCTTAACAACTTGGTAGTCGATGCTTTCTCAGTGTCAGGAAAAATGTTAGTTCGAACGGGGACCTTAGCTTTTAGGAGTGTTCGGAAAATCTAAAAATAGGTGGATGGTTTACAGATTCCCTTAAATACGTCAACATTTATGCGAAAATTCCTGAAAGTAAATCGACGAGAGAATGTTTTCGTATGACGTCCGGCTGTCACGGGTCGTAGCCAAGTCAAACGCTTATGAAAGTCGAAGAAGCCGAAAATGGGCTGGTATGTATTAATATCGCGATGAGATCAACTAAAAGGAGATCAACATCCTCGCGCGCCGATGAATCTATTTGGAAACCACGAGAGGGGATTGATTTATTTCGCGAATAGAGAGAAACGCAAAATGACCCTCTGCAAGTCACCAATAGTTCATTCTGATCACAGATGCACTTACAACGGTGATATTACAAAAATCTCAGTATGCTTTCTAGCCGGATACCTTTCAATTATCCGCTAATATGATAGGTGGCGGTATTGTTGCAAGTCACCACTACGTCGTTCGCTGCAGCACACGACCTGTGATTAATTGACGTCAATCGCAGGCCTCGCGGGCGACCTCACCGCAACCTCCGCTGAAAATTGCTAAATCTATTGATACGCGGTATGATCGCACTTGGATCGCTACCACCTTTTACCGAGACAATGAGAGCAGTTAAGAACGGTAAAGCAAGAAAAAGTAGGGAAAAAAAAGTAAAGGAGAATCAAGGAGAGCCAAGGCACTATTAGACATTGCAACACTTGGCAGAAGAAAAACTGAAAAGGAATGATTCTTGTGTCCCTAACAATTTCGTAGGAGTCCTCTTAGGTTCAAGTTCCAGTGTGAGATAATGATCGAGCAAGTTCATCGACCAATAGGGTCGCTCGAGCGAGTAATTACCGCGTGGGAGCATCAACACGCGTCAGTCGATGTTTGATGTGAGTTACGTATTTCGACGTACCGATTATACTGTCCATTTTACCCCACGCGCGTGACACATTTTCACGGATCAATATGTACCACAATAATATGGAGTAATTCGAAAGTGCCATATTCTGATCTCAATGGAGACCGTACCAGAAACTTTTTAGCAGTACGAATAGTTGATGACGAGTAGAAAAGTTGGCAATTTTGTGTAGCGTACACATCGTTCAAGGACTCTCGAGGCTTCTCACCATTTCCCCTATGAAATCCATCGTGGCCGATAGGACACTTTAGGGTCCTCGGCCCTTTTCCTATATAGGGAGGCAGGAATGTACGCTCCCGAGTACGATAGCCCGAGTTCTCGTGGCCGGAAATGACGGGATGAAAAGTTTCCCACTCGAGAAGAGAATGAGGGACGTCGCTTCGTCGGAGCGACAGGTATTTAGGGAGCGACGTCGTTCTCAGTTTAGGACCTATAGACTCTACGGACCTCGGACTTCGGGTCTATCAGAATCCGAAGTCTGTAAGCTAGACTCTTCTCATTTCGTTGTTAGAAGACGCTTTTGGTAAATGGAAAAGCGTTAATCTCTCCTTCCTTCTCACTTGATTTCTCTCATTTTCTCTCCTTCATTATCTCACTTTCGCCACACTTTTCTTCCTTGCAGTAGCATCGACGTAGCTGATGGTTCCAATCGTTTTCGCGTTAGCCTCGACGAAACACAATAACTCGTCTCGCGATTATTAATCGTATCGTGACGAACGTTTGATCAGCCGAGAAGGAATCAGCGTGGCGATGATCGAGCGTCGGGACGCCAAGCTGAAGCCTAAAGTCCTAGTCCAACCGGTGGAACTCCTGAGCACTGCTAATGACAGTGACGTGATTTCATCAATAGAATCAAGGGTGCGGCTTCTGTATTCGAGTCATGATCACAGTGGATCCACAATAGCCGGTATATGCATTGGGGCGCCGGTTATACGTTTACCGAGCAGTTATTAAATCCTAGGTGAAAAAATCAAAGTGTCAACAAAGATAGCAGGAAATGATAAAGCGACTGATGAGTGCCTTGATGGATTTTAATAATGTCACGGCTGCTGAGCGATGCCCTGCTTGTCGTCAGCGTCCCGGTATCTCTGTTTACTTTTATCCAAGTTAATACCAGGACTAGGCCCTCCTCGTTGACAGATCGCACACCAGGCACATCAGCGCCAAAACGTTGCCATGTTGAAAAGGCCTGGTGCGACTAGTCAGCCTCAGGAAATGATGACGCATTTCCACCTCGTGGTACATCGTCGGTACGTTTGCATGAGTTTCTCGATTTTTCAAGATCTACGCAGCATCCCTTGGGTATCCGAGAAATGTTCGAGTAAGCCAAAACCAAAGACAAGCATCTGCCTAACGCGTAATGGCATAATTTGCCAAGGGACGTAATCGCATCATTGTTACTCGGTGGACCACCAGAGTGGAATAAGCTGATCGTGTCTCGGATGTTCCTCAGGATGGCAGTACTTACTGTCCGCCCAAGAAGCCAAATTGAATTATCTAAATCTAATTATTAAGAACAATCGACCCGACTTTTCTCTCGATGAGTATTTAAATTTTCAAGCCCACCTAACGCATTGAACATTTCCTCCACGGTTCGGCCTGAAACATTTCTTGGCAAACGAGATGAAAGCCTGAGATGAGTCAAGATGAGAAAGTGGGGAGAGGAATTGTCTTGGACATTGTGAGTGAATGGTATAAAGATGCTGTGTGTCCCCTCGTAAACAAGGCATCGTTAAATTCAAAATAACCAGCAGCTTGGACCAGCTGTTGGCACCGATCCCCTGTTGACATAACTTTGACAAAGGCGTTGACAAAAATCTCGACGGTTCGTTGGCAGTGCGCCTTGTGTGTTCCTGCGGCGCACGGACCGCGTGAATGCAGTTTGCACTTTTTTACGATTTCGAAACCATTAAAAGCTGATAAATCTCTTTCTGTGCTCCCCGACGTGGGTCGCCGTCGAGGAGGACTATTTTCGGCCCACGGCAACCCCACCGTGGCACCGGCTTGTGAAAACATTGAGGGATCGCCGAGTGCGGGCCAACGTTATGTTTGCTCGTGTTTGTCACTCGCGCTAGCGCCCTGAGCCAAACAAACATTTCGAGCGACTCCCCTCGGCCCTCTTTACTCCCCTCACTTTGCGTTTACTCGCGCTAGTGACATCCGAGTATCATCGCCGCACGCGCCGCTACTCCGATTATTAATAGTCTAGTAGGAAAAACGAATTCTCTTTCAGACTATCTATTGACTTTGGCGTCTCTGGGCGGCTGGGACACTGAGAATGATAGAGAGAAATTTATTTTGTATATTAATCACTTTTCTTTTTTTTTTTTTCATGTAATCCAGACTGATTCCAGTATCGGATTTGTGGAGTCGCCGAGAACCTTGGCTAAGAGAATAGAGAACTTCGTCACTGAGTAAGTACGCGCTGCTATAGTTAATGTATGGTTATGTATATCATTCAAAGGTCAGTCGATCTGGCGGAGAGTCGAATTAATCGCGAGGAAAATGTTGAAAGAGTAAAGGATACATGTTGACCATCCTTTACGCCTGAAGGCATTTACCGAATGACGTCCGCCGTGGGCTGCAGGATTTTAATTATTGAGGTTTACTCTTTGTACACAGAGTAAGATTTGGATCTCTCTGTACAGAGGATTCTGGCTATCAACGGCCTTAGTAGCCTCCATGCATAGCTTGCGATAAACTCGAGAAATCTAAGAATAACATAATTAATACGATGTATATTATAACTTTTGATATCATGATTCTAGACGTCATATCGGTAGATAGGTAGTGAGCGTAGGTACCAGATGGAGTTCGAAGGGCGCTCAACTATTTCTGAACTGTTCGCATCGTTCTCGTATCCCCTGGCCATATAAAAATAAATCCTTTGACACGGAACCCTCGTTACGTATGGATTCCGCAACCGAGAAAAACTTCTCGTCTATGTATCGGTTTATTTCTGGTCTCTTCACGGCTACCGCTCTGTCACTCATTGCGCGCGTTACCTACATGACAAATGAGACGTTGTCGTGCGTTTGTTCAAATTACTCTTGGCATTACGCGTGCTTTACACATACTTCTTGTCTTCTATCTCTCTTGCACTAGCTCACTCTATCCTCTCCTCACTTTCTGTTTTCCACCTTTGAAATATTACTCCCAGCGACAGCGTCAAGCATTTCGTAGTTCCTATGTTGGCAAACTGATAGACTTTGGCAGTTATCATTGTCAGAATGGGGTAGCAGCTATTTTTTTGTTTATTAGAATTGAGTAAAAGGAGATATAATTAGTCACAGTTCGAGAAAATATGTAAAGCGATCAAAAGTTGGAATCCAGGATGGAGAGAGGAATGAGTTTAATCGTGTCTCATTCTCACAGAATGGTTGGCTGGTTGGATGGATGGAATATAGGTAGTAGCTAAGGTCGAGAAGTCTTGATAGTCATCGTATAATAGTTACGTCGTGTTTTTCGCCGACGACGACAAGTAATCCAGAATCAATTATGGACACATCGTAGCGCTAAAGAACTCGGGAAGGGCAGGCTAAGTGTAGCGAGACCTTTTTCAACCCTGAAAATCATTAATCACTTGCTTTTTAGCTTGAAATTCCCTTGCGCCTGGTTTACAAAACGAGGGTCGCTGAAATCGCCCCGTCACCCACGACAAGAGGGCTGCTTTTTGTTCCTTAAACAGCCGTCCCTCCATACCAGATCAATCCCTCCTACCTCCTTTCCAGTAACAAATCTGTTGTCCTTCGACTGGCCAACCTGAAACATCCCTGAAAATTTTGGATATTTCTTTATTATAGTTCCAGCAGATTTGTCCCTGAGATTTATTCCCCGGTACCGTTAACCCTTCGTCCCTCTTCAAGTCTTACCAGTGACTTGTCAGTGACAGTGGCAGAGCAGCCTGATCACTTTACCAGAATCCAGAATCTGGCAGTGGGTCTAGTATGGAGTCAGTGGGACTGACTGACTACCGGGTTACAAGGACTGAAATAACAGAGACGCATTAGCGTCGAGGCGCGAGGATCAAAGTGAGGGACTGGGAGAGACATTGAGGGAAAGAAAAAAGAAAAAGAAAAAAGAGTAGACAGAGGGACACGGAGAGGAAAAATAAAAGAGAGGGGAGGAAAAAATGACAAAAATAGGAAACGCCACCCAGGCCGTCTCGCGAGTTTTACGTGTACGTTAATGCGTGTCGGGCATCCTGGGGCCCATCCTCTATAATTAGCCTGTATTGTGTTACTCACTAAGAGATTATTGCGCTCATAAACCGCTCATAAAGTTTTTTCGTATCCCTAGAGCAAATAGCTTGCCCAGGAGTTCATCCGTGTTGGCACGAGACATGAGTTCCGTTCGGCACATGTCCTTCCTGATAACGCAGATAGACTATCCTGCCCTTACCTGATAGCACAGGCACCCAAGTACACGTTCTCAAGTATCCGCTGCGCAATGAAAAAAAAATAAATAAATGGAAGATCACTCCAGCCTCCTGTCTATGCCCGTAAAACAAAAGATCGTTAAAGGAGCAATCCCTATGGTGACTCTGCTTATGCTGACAGTGGCGACTGGCAATGTTCGTGATGGTCCTGATGATGGAGGCGGTAATGGTGGCGGTCCGACGAGAGGATAGAAACCCAGAGAAAAGAAGATCCGAGTGAAGATCCATTCCAGGAGAGCGATGCTGTGTCCTCGGAAAGCAAGATCCTTTTCTTCGGACGATGACGTTGCTTATCCTGAAGAGGAACGGCAGCTCACGTGTCCCTCTATACGTGACTCACACCCTCGTGAATGGACAATACACGTAAACACATGGAAACACCAATCGAGAGACAGAAAGAAGATGCGGTTGTAGCGGATGACGAGATGGATCAGAAGGATGCTGCGGGAGAACGTGGTATGGGATCTGAGAGAGGTTCTCTCGCACACACATTTAACATCAAATTACTTTTACATTGTCCCCGGCCGAGTGATATTCCGAGCTAACTAATCCTTTGTGTCACGCGGCGAACGAAGGAATTTCTTTTGAGACGCGAAGAAAAGAAAAAGCGCGACCACCGCGCGCGGCCACCGCAACAGCCGCACGCCGATCGATTCATTCGGGAATCGCGTCGACTGCCTTCGACCTTCGATCATCAAAGACACTTCTTTGGCCTTTTTCTTAAGGGGGAAAAAAAAAACAAAAAAGAAAATGAAGGAGAAAAAGAAAAAGATAAGGACCATTCGTCGTTTCTGCCTTGCCTCTTAATTCTCTTGCCCATGTGTATCGTTTACCTCCTTTATTACATCCTTTTTCTCTCCTCTACACTTATTTTTCTTGCTACGTATTCCGCATTGTAACAGCGCTCCTTCTTGCCTTTGAGATTCATCTCTCGCACGGTTACCCTAAGTTTGTCGAGTGTTTTCGTATCGAGTGCCCGTTTGAACTCAATGATTGAGTAGCATTGCGAGTGCGTCTTCAAGATTCCTCGATGATGACTTTTTGCGGCCTCGTTATGCACGAACGCACACGCACACCACACAGTGCTAATCTAATTTACTGGCGCTCGACGAGATCGCAATCGATACTATTGGCACTACTACCACGATCATCGTCGTAGGTATCTCTAGTAACGCTTCATCATCATCATCGTCCATATCATCCACCTAGTCTGTTAAAAATGTTTAGCTATATCCTTTTTTAAGAATGTCAATTTCCAATTCTTTCTCTTTCATCGGGTAATAAAAATCTGGAGCATGTCATCCACATGGGCGTATCAGTTTCACACTACTAACAGGATAAGCATTACTCAATTTTCTTGAAGAATATGAGTCCTACGGGATATATAAATCCTGTTTATATATATATATATATATATATATGTTTTCTCATCTCACAAGGTAAAGAGAATATGCAATCGTTACGGCATCTAATATTAAAGAGTATCCATAGGGCAGTATGGATCTAGTGATTGCTATGAATAGTTCGTTACCAGTGATGTTTCTTCATGTGAATAGTCACGCACATGTGTACCGTGGTTGCATGCATCGAGCTAATGATGCATCAATGACTCTCTTGACACCTATGCAGTTTCCATAGGCCCTGTTGTCGCGAGTACCTTAAGAACTTCTGGATAGTTTTAGGACATTCATGGGACTTACGTTCTTTGATTGTGTACCTGGTATTATATTTACCTGAGTATTTGGTTGTTAGCTGTTTTCCACTTTTTAATGTATATAAAACGGTATCGTCTCTACTGAACCACTAAATGTAAAAACAGTTTACCAGGTTAAGAGACGTATCGGCATCGTTCGTTTCACCTGAGATATTGTATTTCGTGGGTTAACCACCCGTACAGCTAACCGACTACCGTGGAGATACGAGTCGAGCTGGAACAAGCCGAACATTGGAATGGTACCGCAACAGATAAATGGCTTTTCTGAAAAAGCTGAGAAGATAAGACAAAAAGGATAAAAAGGAACGAATGCAGCGAGAAGGAAAAGTACTTAGCCAGGTAGTGGAACTAGCAAGTTGGACGCTGTACAACCTCAGAGATCTTCTGCACAATGTCTCATCACGTTAGATTCTGTACGTGGCTAACCTGAATACGGCTCTAACTCTGATACTAGGACTAGTCCGAAAGCCTCGAGGCTGACTTATTAATTGGAGTATTGTGCCGAGCGAGTATCGTTCACTGGAATCAGATTTCCGCTTGCGTCTCGCTACACTGTAGCCGCGTTACTTTAATACGGCTCTCTCACGACTCGTTCTCTGATCCACTGTGATTCACATCCAATTCTAATTGAAATGACTCTGAGCACGGATGGATGGTTGACTATCATATTCATGATAGTTAAAAACTTGTTGCTATCCCAAACGATACAGTTGCATTTACACCAGCGAGTAATGGTGTATGGTATCATCCAATCCCTATTACAGTTCTGCAGTGACTATGAAAACATTGACTCTGTCAGCTTGATCATGGTATTTTTCTGACATCAAAAGATCGAAGCTTCATTTTGAATTTACCGCATACAATAGGACAGTAAATATACTTTTTGTATGTCGGATCGTGAGCATGAAGAAGAAAAGGACGCGGAAGAGACGAAACGAATAACGGAATAAGGGGAGGACATGCACTTGGTTGTTGCTTTGCTGTTAATTACAGAATAGACGGAGGAAGGATTCAACGTCGCAAGAGGATTAAGGAAGCGGGTTCGCGGGTAATAAAGTCTCCTCGAGTCGTAGAAGTAGGTTTTGTCCTGTACCGATAATGGGAGCACTTCATCAGGGAGATCCTTCTTCCCTTCTTCCTGTGGGACACACGTACGTGGGATCCTGCCTCACATCCTCGAACTTTCTGTCTCGCATCCCGCAGGAGGCCATCTGTTTCGTCATTACCGGGAGGCAGTAAACCACCTCCCTGCTATCCTGTTTCTCCCGTCCCGTCGTCTCCCTCGGGTGATACATCGTGTTTCCTTATTTGCTGGACGTGCTGCGGGAAAATCGTCCGAGAAAATCGAGTGATTTGTCCAGGAGGTGTTAATGGCCTCTGTGGCCTCTACGTCATTTTCGCCATCCTTCCCTTTTTCGTCTTCAACGAACCCTTCTCAATGTTATGTACAAACTCAAAAAGAATTCTGGTCCCTGTTACTTGGTAAGCATCTGGTAACTCGAAGTGTTTCAAAATCCATTTTTCCTCCTCGAAACAGAACACGTTTATTCGATTCATCCAGGAAACTAGTAAATAAGAAGATCGATAGGCCTGTAGGTAGGTAGGTAGGTAGGTAGGTAGGTACGTCGAATAGGATCTGAAGGGGATCTTCGGAAGCTGTGAACCTGTCAATAAGGCGGATTCCAAGTCGCTTCGGTAGTGGAAAGTAAAGGGGGTTTAAAAGAGGAGCCGCCTATATAGAAGAGGGAACCGCCACGCCATCCGCGCCACACTAGAGTGAGGTGTGGACGCCCAGAACTCGTCTCTCTAACCTCAGAAGCCCCGATCGGCCCAACGGCGTGACTTGCACCTCGATTGCTCCTACACCGGACAGACAGATACCTTCTCGAGCCTTTTCTTCGAGTGCCTTGCCACTGCCTTATGTATTACGTATACTCATTGTCAGTTACATGGAACCCTCTGGCAAAAGGGAGCGAGATCGTTAACGACCTAGCTAAACCATACCACGTTAATGCCTTAAGAAAGAGTATCGTTCACACTCGGAAAGCTCGGAAATCTATTTTGCGGAAAATTTCAAAAAATGTTTGATTGTCGATTATATCTATGTTTGTACGCCCCGATTATTCCTGGACTCGTAATCCATAGTAGTGACGCGAGTTTCGAATGGCAGCCGATGCAATGAGGGGTCAGCGGGGTAAGCAGCTGCTTCCTTGTATCTCGCCGCCACATTTACAATCGTTAGCTACTTGAACGCGCTCAGAAATCGTTTAGCGTAATTATGGCCCTTGTCACGAGCGTCCCCGACAAACGTAATTGGGCTGTTTATTTTTTGACGTCTAGTGGGAACCGGGCTGAGAATTCTGTCTGATGGATACACGATGGATGACTCCTCGACATTCCATCGTGGCTTTTGACATCGCGATGCCGATTGGTTGGTCCGACGCCTAAGGATACAAGTTCTTAAAGATACTAATAGTTAAGCCCCGATATGAGGCGCTATACGGAATGACGTTCATCGGGTGGATCGATCTGAAGTAGCTTATGAAATGGTACCGAGATACCTGAGACATTTCCATGCTGTGTGAACGGAGCGCAAATCGATCCAGGCAATCAAATATTATTAATAAAACCGAAGTGGACGATCTTGATTGTAGATATAATACCGTGCTAGGGAGTAGATACGCGTCGGCTGTCATTATGGAAGCTTCATTAGCCGACTTTAATTATGAAGAGATGAAGATCGTTGTCGCGAATAGAATAGAATACAATAGAATAGGGCAGCCATCTTCGGCAGGATGACACGGCCGATCATTTATCATCTGGCAAGCAATTATCGTTATTAATATCGGTGGCGAAGCAATAGCTAGCCAGGGTGTCGGGAAGGCTAGTCTCCGATGCCCTTATTCTCTATCGTGGACCATCTTCAGGTAGTATCTCAACGGGCTCTGGAGAGTCAGTGAAACACGCCAAACTCACTGAACTCAAAATATTCAACGCTCACCAGAATACGTGTAGTACTCGGGGAGGCAGGTCTAGGTAGAATTTAGGGTTTCTAGGGAAACCCATGGCGATTCGCGTCCCCTGTATATAGCTAATTCAACTTTGTCCATGAGGTCAAGAGAATCGGTAAGGCAATAACATTAATCCAGGACAATGCTGCGGCAGAAGCGCTCCTCTCGCGGTCAGCCGACCTCCGTGTAAAGTCAGTCAGAGTAATCCTTGGTGGTCAACGTCCTGGTTCGCAGTATAAAGCACGCATACGGACTGACTTAGTACTCACCCTTGTCCTCCTCGGCGTCTTTCTCGAACGAGCAGGCTTGTCCCTAGACGAGTTGTGGTTAGCAGTCCAAGACCCTCGACACAGACCATTTGTAATTTTAATAAGCCACGTTAGTGGCACTGCCCGTGGCTGTAGATAGAGTCGTGAAACCTTCTGAATATCCTCAGTAAAATCAAACACGTAATAACCGAGTGGAGTTATTGTCAGTCTCGTATAACGTACGGAGAATAATTATGACAGCAGGAATTGTCCCTTCTGTCTGTGGCATCCTATTAGGGAGACACGTACTAATCCGATAGGCTGATCCAAGGCCGTTTGTAGACAGGCGATTCGATTTAATCGCCAGACTATACGTTTGTTACGTTATTTAATTAGAAAGTAGGGAACGTCGCTAATAAATGTGGCGGAAATTTAATGAATTTTTAAGACTAACGTCACGACGCGTCATCATCCCTTGCAGCCCCGTGGCGCCAGCCCGAGCTGGGGAGGAGGATTAGCTCGAGCAATCTGTGGCATTTTTTTCTCACAACCGGCGACGAGCATTTTATGCCTAATTAATCGTCATAAATCTGCGAGAAAAGAGGCTGCTCCTCCAGGAGGAGATTAAGTGGGATTTGTATGAGACCAGGTCTTGATAAGACCCGTTAAAAAAAAAAAGGTCTAATCGCGACAAGGCATTGTCAAGTAGTGCCCGTAAGACCACATGCAATTTTTTTTAAGTGAACCAATCAGTAGCATTGTTCTCGTATTTTTCTCAGCCCAGCAGATTTCTCTTATATGACGTGTCGAGCTTTTTCTCAGTTTACTATGGGCATTTTGGAAAGCTTGGAGCTTCCAGCCCTCGCCGTAGCGCGTGCTGCAGAGACGCTCGATGTTATTCGAAGTTTCGAGTGCAGAGGCAGTTGATTTATCGGGCTCATTACTGGCTGGAATAGAGGGTGGCTACAGCAACAGCCACCCCAGCGGCGTGTTTTACAAGACGGCATTAATTGCTCGAATTAAATATGCACCTCTCTCTGCGCCGTAATTTATTTCGGTTTCCTTAAGCACTTTAAGTCGTGGCCAACTCGCGAGACGAGCAACGTCTTTTGCGCTGTACTTTCCGGCCATTAATGAGAGCGCTGGATATGAATCGGACATGTTCAACGAATATTTTGAGGATGACGAAATTGTGATAGACTCCAATGTTATTTGTCTGTCTGTTTAATGTTGTGATTATTTTTAATTTTCAGAAACGCTTGGAGCGAAGAAATCCGCGCTCAGAAAGTCTTAATTCTCTTGCATGCGCGAGATCAACAGATTGCGCACTTACAAAAGCGCGTGGCTGAGTTGGAGGATACTGCTGCGAATTTACACGCCATCGGTATTCGTGAATCTTCCGTATCGTCCAGTAATGAAACTCTTGGAAACGATACGTCCTATCTATCAATTCCGGGATCGATACAGTTCATCAAGAAATTTTGTAATTGCGAAGAAGGTACATCCAAATCAAAATATGAACTTTCACAAAGTTCCAAAGAGAATATAATCGAAGCATCGGAGGATATAAATCGTTTGGCGGAAGGTGCATCCAAAGAGCCCAGCGTCCCGAAATTAAAGTTACAAAGTTCAAGAACATCAGTCTCGGATAAGGACCTGTTCTCAACGGTGACCGATCGACCAAGATCTCTCGGCGATCCCTGCTGCGAAATGAAGAGTCTAGAAAAGAGTAACGTACCGATTGACCGGGGCGACGGCCTCGGCTTCGCACAGAACAAGAAGCTGACGAATAGTTCCAACGTGAGCTTGCAAGCTGAACCAAAGTCGAGGTATCCCGCGAGGATGTCCTCCAGTGTACCCTGGATGAGAACAAAACGAAGCTTCCGTAGGAAGAGTCGAGGATGTCGAGGATTCGAGCTGGGAATAAAAAGAGAAGACGGTGTATCGCAATATCATCCAAGGAAAATCAGTGGGATCGTGTCGGGGTGAGTCAAATTTTCTTTTCTATAATTCACGTGCATCTCAGCCATTTATAATTATCCAAACCAACATATCTGAACGTTCACGCACCATTCGAGAAAATTTAAAAGCAATGAATAAGTCGTATCTTACGGTAATTTCCGAAATAACCAGGCAGACTGTTTATTCTGAAAAAGTGTCGGGAAGGGTCGACGTTATAATCGTCCAAAGTTACGAGCACTTTCGCGAAGTCGATCTTCTCCCTAGAACGGCTGAAAATGATTACCTACTAGCTAGACGAAGCGGTCTTGGAGCTGGCAGCACGTATGGCCGATTTTTTCTATGAGTAAGGTTCGCACGAGATATACCTTGACGGCAAGTTACAAGCTGCAACAGTGCAACAGTGCATGCCGCAAGTTGGAAACGGCAAACGGCACACTGGAAACGGCCATGGACATGAAAATGCATGTAATTAGCTGAAATTGATGTTGAGCGCGAACACGGTGCAATTTTAATCGGCTGTCGTATGATAATTACGCGTGGCAAGCACCCCGCGACCCACGCTGGATAAATCATCTCTCTGCTCCTCTTTCTCTCTCTCTCTCTCTCTCTCTCTCTCTCTCTCTCATTCTCCCATTCTCACATTCACTCCCGTCTCCTTGCCTATATTGTACATTGCAGCTCATCTCTCTAGCACTCATTCGGTACTCTGTATCCGCGTATCCTCTCTGTCCCCTTTATCCTCGGTATCCGAGCTATATGAGCCATGAGCCTTGAGTTCTGCAACGATTCCCAGGTATTCGTTTACTTCGTATTAATCAATGTGTGAAATTGATTATAACACGGTATGTCCGTAACGAGGGTTAGTGGAGTCTTGATCGTCACGCAGTCCCCAGCATCCCTCTCGGTCCAGAGTCTTGTCAGAATTTCAGCATGTCCTTTAAACAGATCGTTTGACTTTCTCTCGTTTCTTCATAGCCACTGACATCGAGTTCACCTTAGCTCTACTCTGACCCTGACAGTCCGCTGTTATACAATTGTACGAAACAAATGATCCTGCCTAATAGATCTCGTCCTGGTTGATTTTGCAATGCGAGAATGGAGGATCGACATATATCTCAAAGTGTAATGCCCCCCGCTGTGATACGTGCGTTTGCGAAATTCATAGGGACGATGTCGAAATTGCATTGGCAACTGAGAACACATTGCCAGTGGTAAAATTAATCCGGTGATGCATACGGCACATACGTATCCCGCGTATTCGGAATCCAATAGAACGCGGAGAAGGAGATTCAAATGTAACCAAAGTATTTTTAGTAACCGAGCATCTGGATAGAAAAAAGTGCCTAGGGATCAGATCCTTGAGGGCCTTTGAAAAATCAAGAAGCAGACAGTGGTGGTGATGGTAGCGCGGATCGAAAGGGCGATAATATCTCAAACCGAAACAACGGTAGGATCCAACAGGGAGCTGACCTGTGACCCCTTGTTCTCGTCGAAGTTCTGACCTACGAACCCATTCTTAGGTCCGCAACGCTATATAGCTAATGCAGATCAGACACTCTGCTGCTGGCAGCTTTCGTATTTGTTTAATATACTCACCTTACGTTATGTTCGTGTCCGCGTTCACGTTCACGTTACGTCGCGCATACGGCCTAGAGAATTGCCGCTAATGGAATCAATTAGGCGTGGATTAATATTGACAGATTTATTGACTTGCCTTTTGTACGCGTCATAGTGCACGGATTACAGGGACCGCACGATTTATTATTGAAAATTTATCCACGCTGTGGCAGCTCGTTCCCAGACGCTCTCTGTGTACGTACATTGTATATCTGTATTACATATGTGCAGCTGTCTCCGTATGAATACTCGATCCTGTTTCACGTTATATGTCAGAATGACAGATTTCCGTGGAAAAATAAAGACATGGAGGAATGATGAATTTTCAACGCAAATTCGGAAATAATTCGGACTATGTGTGTCTGTGTGTGTGTATGTATTGTGACGTGATTTTTCGAATCTCGATTTGGTTTAAAGGGACGACTCGAGGGAGATGAAAGAGTTATCGGCTATAAGGATCTCGACCAATCAGAATGATTAGTTCTCGAATTTGGCTATTGTCAAAGCAGTTTATCTTAGGGCACCGACCGAAGTGTCACGAGCTGTCTCGCTATCTGTTTATAGTTTTTCTGGCCGTGTTCCGATAAGGTATAGCAGTTCTCGTTCGTACAGCTCTCGCGTTGCTCTCGCGATATCCAGGAAATTCTATGAATTTCCTGTGAGTGTTCCGGAAGTGTAGTGCCGTGCCTTAGTGCAGTGTCCACCAGAGTGTCCTTTGGATGCGGTTCTCGGCCGCCACGGATTAGCTGCACCAGCTCCGGTGAGTCTCCCAATTTATTAATTGGTGAAGGGATTTCGATTTCAGAAAGAGAATTACGTTACACTATGTATGTATATACGCATGCGCAAGGATTTCCTTATTCAGTGGCACTGGAGAATCCGATCGGTTCTGACTCTATTTTAAAAGGATCTAAATAAAGGGCTGTTGGCTGTTGTGGTGCGTGGTAGCGTTCGCCGCGATGGCGTAGCGAATTTATCGCGTCCAATTAGCCGAAGGTTCGTGACACCATGAGAGGCATTTAAAGAGGGAAAAGACGATAGACTCGGACAGAATGACAAACCTAACGGGGACTCGAGGTAAGGCATGTCCGGCATCTTGTGCAAGAGCGGCCAATTCCTCTGAGGAACTTAATGCACCGATCGGACTGCATACCGAGCGACCAATTAAGATGCACCAGTAAAGAAATCTCTCTTGTCCTTGCCGATACGAAAATAAACTCATCCCAGGAGAATGAGAGAGAAGAAAAGGAAGATAGAGAAAAAAAAGAAGCATGACTATCGGTGACCGATCGAAGCTTCTTTTCACGAGCGATTGCGATCGGTGCATCTTCTGGGAGCTGGAGAGACAGAGGATGGATAAAAAGAGGAATCCACCAGCTCCCGTCTTCTTCTTTTCGACATTGGAAATTACTGGTAGCCACTGAGGTAGCTGATATCGAATTAACATTATCGAACTGTTTTAGATTAGGAAACTCCTCAGGCGGTTCCTCAAGAGATTCTTGCCATCAATTGTCTTTCCCATCTCGTTGCACTCGGTATCTCGAATGCACTTTTATCTGCAGCCGTCGACACTCTCTTGCAGTTTGGCGATTTGCATACTCGCTCTCCGCGAATACTCATCCAAGGACCTGTGAATGTGCATGACGCTTTGAGCTCGTGTTAAGCGTAACAGCACTGCAGGCGTCTGGCATTGCATATAAAGTGCATGTGGCACACGAGTGCACTGGCTGGATTGTGATTCACTCGAGTCACCGGGTTACCGATCGATCTTTAATTTCCAATCGCATCGAACGTCGTCGCGGATTATCGGGACGTCGAGCGGCGCCATTCTCGACAGGAGAAGTGAATCGATGTGCGAGACCGAAGCTTCTCCTTACGTCTCGCGTCTCAACGCTCCTCAGGAACGCGGCTCGCATCAAATAAAATATAAAAGGCACAACTCGCATGAACCTGCGGGTCACGAGTATCCTGGATAACATTCTCGAAAGATACTACTACCAGCACCAATTCACTTGGCATCCGGTATAGATAAATAAGTAATCATAATGGATGACATTGTTTGTTCATCAGGCTAGATTAATGACTCCTCCTCTTTATTGCACGGCGTCTAATCCAATATAAGTTAACAGCTAGAACAGTTGCTCCGATAGAACAAGTCAAGATGGCTCTTGGTCTCTTCCTATTTAAGAGCGAGGACAATGGCTATACCAGACTCAAAGTGAAACGCTATACACGATTATTTAAGGCGATATCACACCAGCCCCATTGCTACTACTGTAAGAGGACCTTTCCCAGAGATCTAGATAGTGAGTGAGTATTGTACTGGAATGGCGGCAGGTGTGTACGTTAACAAATTGACCGTAGTCTTCTCTCCCTCTCTCTCTCTGCGCTTCTCTCTTCTTCCTGTTCTGTTACTCTTCTTGCCCCCATACGATTCCGTTGGCTCTTCCAGCAATTCCACCACCTTGGTTCATCTTAATATTTTCTCCATCTCTCTCTCTCTCTCTTTCTTGACTGCTCATCTCAATGAAGAAACTCCTCGCATAATGCTCTTCGGTTCTTCAGCTTTCACGATAACGAGGTTGCGTCGATAAATCATATTTCTTCGCGGTTCGTTTCCGCGTCGCCATAGATATAGCGCGACCTTCTCGTCCCTGATGAGCTTCCGGAATTCTATCCAAGATCCGCAGCCTTCGACCCCCTTTTTTTCTTTTTTGAAGTACCAAGTAGAACGTGAGTCGTCTGCGAAAGCCATATGTACGAATTGAATGTCCCTAAGTGGATTCTTTATTATTTACTATAATAAGTAATCTGAACATATGGAGGCTTTCGTTAGTTCCTTTCTGAATGGAATTCAAGAGAATCTTTCTAGGTACTTATCATTAAAATGATGCTAGAGATCTATTTATTGCTTTTTTTTTTTATTATATACTGATTCAACAGGGAGACTAGGTTCCTGTCACTGCTTAAGCGTCGAACGATCTTGAAGAATCAATATTATTCATACCCGGTTCTCTATTTCTCTAACGGATACATCTGAGATGTACGCGAGAAAAGACGCATCGACAGAAATTTTGTGAATCTAATCTCTGCAGCTCCACTCGAATCACATGATTCGAACTTGAGGTCATCTGGTCAACCTGACCACTTCTCTGATCTATCTTGTCTCTTGTAAAGTTTTATTAAATGCCACGTCACATCGTGCTTGTCGTTCTCCATCAGCCAAGAGTTCAGAACTGCTGTCTGAGCAACTACATCAGTAACGACAACTACTACCATTATCATTCACCATTGGCGGAAGATGTCCCCGTTCCCTGAAAAAAATCTGAAATCAACTATTATTAATCCTAACCATCTCGACCCGCACGTATAAAGAAAATCGATGATAGAACTTCAGTATAAGGTGGAGCTGCTGTACCTCCGATTTCGTAGGTATTTAAGGCCTGTCTCAGAAAATTGGTCTTGGGACACACGTCGCTGACCTTAAAAGGCGTATCGCTCCTTGACCCGCGCTGGCGCTCATCCGTCACGCTTGTCAACCTTCGGTTCGCTTCCCATGTCCCCTTATATCGACGTACAATAAACTCTCATGTTTCAGAGTCAAGGCATGTTTATGTACCTGCCAATGCAATCCTCTCTGACTGAAGATTCGAATAGCCGTTGACCATGGTGGAACGAGGTCTTTGCAAAAAAGAAATAGAGGCATTGACAATGTAGCAATTCAACTAATCTTTCGTCGTAGATTATCTCTTTAAAAAATTATATTTTGAGAAATTTTATGATACTTACCAAAAAACTTAATTCTCTTGATGGTATATTAAAGTCTCAATATGTACGTAATATATGTATTATATACACAAGCACTTCTGTATGGCGTAGGTATTTCATATAGTCGTTATCCCGCAGAAGGGTAATTGATTCGGCCCGTTTAATTTAACGAAAATTGCTCGCGGATGGACATTTTGATAATCGGCTCTTGCGAATAAGTACCTCTAATGGTTGTAATTTACCGAAACGGGACTGGCTGACCGCATAAAGCACCCGAGAACACGGTTCATTAGTCAACGGACTCCTTTCGAGAGAGTCTCGGATACCACCTCGGCTACTCCTTCGTTTCCCTTTGCATTTTCAAATATTACGAACTTTCTACCTGACATCAATGAATTCTGTCGTTCGCCATAAAATCGTGAAACAGCTTTTCTCTAAATATTTGTTGATCCTCCAAACAAGCTTTTGACGAGCCCCAACGGCTTGATTACGCCACTGTCTTCGATGGCACGAGTTTCTCATTCGGAATGGCGTGTACTTCGTGATTGAACTGCCTCGTAGCTTCTCGAACACCCAGGCCTACCAGCCGTATAGTCAGTCAGTCAGTCAGCCAACCGGCCGGCCAGCCAACCGTCTTCTCTTTGTCACGACGTATTTGTACAAACTCAAGCATTATTATTTCATCCGTAGAGCATTCATGGTCGGGGGCATCACTGCCGTACTGCCGCTCCGTTGGCTATCTTGATTTAATAACTGTTAATGTCATCCCAGTCAATCACTGGTTCCGCCCAGTTCTCGACGAGCTGTCAGACTACAAGGAACATCATCTCCTCGAACAAGCTACAATTTCCAATTGGGACGGTGGAGTCCTTATTTCAACGTTCGTAATCGAAGAGCAGCTGCAAGACATTTCCACGAGATTATATTGAAATCTTCAAAATCATTTATCGAGAGCAAAGATTCTAGAAGGATCGCGAGAAGAGTATGTTTTCAATTTTACATATAAGTTCAAAGATCATACCTCGAAGTCGTTCCCGCAGTGCCACACGCAAACGAAAAGCGTATCCTGCTTATCGACGCGTACCCTACCGTGAAGAGCAAGAGTCATTCGGGTGGTACCAATTTGTTGTCCCTTTATCAAGCGTCATCTGATGGCGACCCGACACCGTACTCGACTGAATGCAACGCTACCTTGAAGTGACACCGAGTACAATGGGAACAAAGCGTGTGGCATCCTCGCTGCTGGGTTTTGTTTCATTCCAGGGTGGACACCCGTGTTATTTGTCATACATTTTCAGCTTCGCCGATTTCATCTTGGCTATTTTTCTCTGCCTCCTGTCTTTGTCGGGACACGCTTGCCCACATAGACTATGACCTCACAGAACGAGACTTCCTCGTTCAGTTGGATCTCTTAAGACATCAAATTAAATACTTGACGAGTTAAGATAATTGATAAAAGCTGGAAAGACGTGGCGAAATTGCCACGAAAAAAAAGTGAATGTGAATTCGCGGGAGAAAGTAGTAATAAGATTTCTTTTTTCAACTTTGTCTGATTTATGGAAGGACCCATTTTGGAACGAGAATTCAATATTTTTCATTCAACTGTTCCGTAAGACTCGAAAGCTCAGATGTTTGACATTTCTAAATGGACGAATAAAAAAATCCAAAAACGTAGCGTTGCAGGACGCGTGGTTGTACGAAGAATCGAGGCCCCCGAGCCATCGCTAATTGGCATATCAATCCCGTACGAAACGGGAGATAAGTGCATGAGAAAGGCGAGGTCTTCTGGGGTTAATAAAGTTACATCTGCTTGCGCGATTAAACGTTTCGTGGCTGCCAATCAGCCACTGCTGCGAGTCGCTTAATCGCTGAGACCCGGATAAAAAGAAAGCTCTCGGTATCACTTGGAATGGCGGAAGGCCCCTTGTACCTGTCCGTTTTACTAGTCCTGGGACTAGACTCCCGTCCGTTTATACAGACTCCTGCCTTTATACGTACACGATGTTACGTATGTACATGCCAGAAGCGAACACCATGACCCTGGCCTTCTCTACAGCCTATTCTACCTTCTCTATCTCCTTTACCTTCCTTCATGGGAATGAGAGGAAAGATAGAACTTATCAAGAAGCATTGAAATTCTACGAACCTATACGATTTTAATTTTGATACGAGTATTGCTGCACGATTAATTTGCTATATTTATTACTAGCAGGGAAATCGGTATTAGCTATTTTCAAGATAAATACGTAATCGATTGATCGATAACACTGCGGGTCTGTAAGATCAATATCTTTGATCGATATTTAAATGTATCGGTTTCCCAATCGACAGTGTCACTCCTTACGGTAACGACTTCATATAAAGGATATCGCAAGAGACAGTAGACATTGGACACCCAAGAGAGAATTGGGGTATGAATTAGCCTTAAGTTACAACCGTTCTTTTTCTTTCAAGCGCTCAGGGCTATTCGAATGTACACAAGGATTACTTACGACTGATCGATCTGGAAATCGGTTACTCTCCCAGCTTCCTAACAAGGCATGTACCTAATAAACGAAACTCGTGAGATTTTCCGCATATTTTCGGTGGAGGGTCGCGTATTGGAGTGAAAACGCGATATTCAGCGATATTCAAGGTGTTTAACGAGTAAGTGGGTGAAACGCGAAGCGTTTACTCGCACGATACCCTAACGACCAATTGCCAGGCGTTTTGTTGGCTAAGCTAAAGCGAGAACAGGGCCTCCTAGCAAGGTATTTTTGAGTAATTACTGGTATCACGCGACGTAGAAGGTGTTACCTCGTTGTGAGAATGTGCGATCTAACCCCCCCCCCCCTCTCTCTCTCTCTCTCTCTCTCTCTCTTTCTTTCTCTCTCTGTCTCTATTTCGCTCACCCACTATCGCTCCCTCCATGTAGCTAGCGAGCCACTGACTGTACTCGCTCTTAGATCGCACCGCCATCTCACCCTTCGGCCTCTTCGGGCACCATTGTGGTAGCTGCAACAGACAGTAGTTGGGCAAAACTTTGAAACTGCTAGTTCGATAGTCGCATGACTCCGATAAGCGATTATGCCTTAACAGACTTCTGGCTGATGCCTAACGTAACGGCTCTGTGCTACATTGCTTTCTTATGACACTGCCTCGTTCCCTATCTCACATAGAACGCAAGGTAATACTGAACTTACTTATGTTCTCGTTGGTATTGTACCTTATAGAAAACCTGGGAATTTTAGTTTTGAATGTTTTTCTTTTTGCAAATTACCAAAATCTTATGGAATTTATATTGTCCGTGTCGGCAAGTATCTTTGTGGCGAAGGCATCCTCGTCGCGGGATAACGACGTCACGATTACGCGCGGCAGCAAAATAGTGCGCGATGGCATGCAGACTTTTCGCCCAGCAAGTGGAAGCAAGTGGAACGTCCACATCGAAGCGGCCTTCTCTGTTGTGGCTTCGCTATGGCGTCACGCACCGTCGACCACGCCGCAATCCGCCACTTGCCTGATTCAGCGTTCGGTCCTGCGATCGCACGATACACGCTCGTGCAAATTGATTGCACGGATTGCCTCTACCGGCAGGAGGACAGTTCCGGCTCATCGAGCGAATTACCTTTTGCACTTGTACTCCAGATTTAGGATTCTGAATTTTGTTTTTCTTGATGCTGATTTATTTGGCGCTGGAGGGAATCGAGAAAAGATATAAAAAGTGTGTATAGGAACTCTTGACTGTGCTATATATATGTATATACTTTCGGTTTGGTTCTCATATTCTACTTTATTAGACTTATTCTTTTATCTTTATCTTCTTCTTCTTTTTTTGCGGATGCCAGGTCTTTCGGTGCCGTTGTTCCAGATGACTGCGTCGCCGACGGCACTCTTTTGTCCCTTAGCCTGTCATAATGACACGAGACAAAAAACTGTCAATCCTCTTGTATCGACTTCCATGCATGCATTAGGAGTGTCCAAAGTATGGTACGTGGATTGGCAAGCAGGTGTCCAAAAATTCTCATTAGTAACGAGACAGAAGAATATAAACATCTGAATTTTTTAAAAATAACATGGAGTTTCTATGAATCTCAATCTTTGCACGTTAGATTATACGTAGAGGATATATTTCCTAATCGATCCCGACGTAACAATTTTGTACAGTCCTTGGAAACTCATCAGTGTAGAAAAAGTCGCTACCGTGAGGTCTTCATGCCATCCAAAGAGGATGCTGACGGTTTCAATATAATCAGAGCCGATTACTATCATCTTCCAGAAGAGTTTCCAGAACCCTTCTTTATATCCCAGCTTGGCAAAGTATTGGCCAGGGACTTTCTTCCCACGAAGAAGATTAAAGTTGACACAGACGATACGTGACCTTCTCTATGAGATTCCACGGGTATTATTAATCCCATGAATTTTTCGTAACCACAGTAAGAGCGTGTCGCATTGAAGTCTCCTGTGGTTTCCTCGAACGACAAGTGAAACTTATTCCCCCCAGGTAATTTATGCCGTCGTAAACTCCGAGAGACGAGATCGACATTCAGCTTCGGTTATGTCGCAGCGAGTTCCGATACTCCGCGTCTCAGGTCAGATAGCTATCGTTATGGGAATCGGCATAACACATACGCAAGTCCTGGTACAGCGTCATAGAGATCATTAAACGGGACGAACTTTCTTAGTAACCATACCGGTCAAAAGTCAAACGCATAAACTGGATAGTTCAGCAGAATGAAATGTAAAAGGATTAAGTGAGTAAATGAGTAACAGTATCATCTACAGTACCAGATTACTAGGTTCTTAGGCAACGTGCAACGTGTAAGATTTTATATTATTACAAGAGATTGGCCAAGCGTCAGGAGTATCTTGTCCAGGTTTCTTTTGACCCGATAGATCGGTATCGCGTACCGAGAAACGATTCCTGTTGGTCTAGCGACTTGTCCCTGGGGATAGTCGAGGACTCGAACAAGGGCGATTCCATCGACTAACCCCGAGGCCGCGTACTTCATCCCGGGCGAATATCGATTTCGAGGAGTCTATGCTGTAGAGTCTACACCCCGACTCGTAATTCTGGCGAAATCATGTTATGGCATTCGCGGCTCGCAGATCATACTCACCCCTCGCCCGTGCCGTTGATATTAACGACGGCGAGGGGGTCATAAGTTTGTCACAGGGTAGAAGGGGTTTCGAGAGGGTAGCATCGCTCAAAACTACCGCGCTAAGAAAGGCTACGAGAGGGTTGCCGGTAGAGTTAATTGCATGCATTTTTAAAGGCCGTTCGCATCTTAATCGGCGCTCCCTATGATGGAAATGCATACATAAAGTCTGATATCTGTTGTACCCTTGGGAGAGAAAAGAAAGTAAATGGAGCGAAGAGAGTTTCCTCATAGTCATCCGGCTCTCTTTCTTTTCTCATTCGTCACTCTGACAAAGGGTTGCTAGTTTTGCTTTCAAAGTGCTTTGAATTCATTACATTTTTTTTATTTTTTATTATGCACTCACAAAATATAGGCGCGTAAAAGAAAACAGTATCGCGTGAGATGGTTTTTAGTGTTCTGAATCCTACGTATCCTCGAGTGAGCCGGGGAGAATTCTCCCTCCTCTTACATTCTGGTCTCATCGAGATCGACTCTCTATGTGACCTCTTTTGCGGCATTCTCGCTCGACCTTATTACGTCGCTGGAGACGGTACCGGACTGACAGTCCACCGTATAGACTTACTTACAGGTGACCATCGTGAACGTGGCGCACGTCGCCACGAGTATTGCCACAGTCTCGAGTCCAGTTACCGAGGCTCGTTAATTTACCAGCCGTCAGAGATCTAAAGCGCCAAAATTGCGAAACTGGGAGTATAATGCTACGGTAGATACAGGGTACTCCAGATACAAATCGCATGCCTTTACTGCCACCTCCAACCTTTGAAATATCTAATACAAAGAGACTATAGTGAACTAGTTAACTTGTCACGAAAACCGATATTTTATGGTTGACCAATATTTTTATTATTCTCTCAAAGCAAACCATCCCACAGAGGCGTCTTGGTCCTCCTCTCCTCGCTAAAACAATATATGAGATTGTCTCAGTCTCTCCAAGGAAGCCAATTTCGCGAGAGCTCATTAATCTCAAGAGTCTCCCGTCATTTGTCTCTTAAGATAATCGATGAGAATCCTCCTGCTTCTCGTGTGACTGAGACAAGGGAGGAGGGGAGGCTTGGTATCTCCTGGAGAAGAAGTAATGGGGGTCCGTTACTCCGTTAGTCACTGAGAGAGGAAACCAGCATAACACGAAATTAGAAAAATTCTGCACTATAGATGAGTATAGATACGTTGATAGCATATCCGCTGAAAGACACGCAATTACACAATCATCTTGTCACTGTATTATGGTCCATCCATTAGGTAACATAGTGCAGCCATTCGAAGCAGCTCGTCTTTCACGGTGATTCGAGCCAATCGTCTCCGTACTGTCTCTGAATGCAAAACCTTCGATTCGTAGTCCCGAAGGCAAGGAAGGCCGTATAATCGATATGATTTCATAGTCTCTCAGAATGACATTCCGGATGGCAGAGTGTTTATTTAACGATTAGATCTACCTGGAGAACGATGTCACCTCGCGGTACGTGCCGAGGGAACCTTGACAGGAGGTTGCTGGATCCATGAGCCCCCCATGGAGAATGAATCACCGCGTCCCCGTGTCCTGTCGCCTGAGCCTAAGGTGACAGCTGTCAACTGTCAGTGCGTTAAGATGTGAGGTACGAGCTGTGGGAGGAGCATACCTTCCTTATGTGCTCAGGTCCTCAAATGCCCAAACTATGAGATCTTGAGAAGGTTCCATCTACTGCATACTACACGTTACACACTATGCTTCTTGTCCTCTTCGAGACTCTCACTTTGAAAGCGAGACCAGGAAAGAGAGGGAGGGAGAGAGACGGATAGAGACTCGTACATTGAGAACCGATAGCGAAGGAGTCAGCAGTGTGAGTACCTACGCACTCCGGATTGCCTTGACCCGGAGGGCGTGCGAGGTGCCTTGGGGGATCTTGTTCCTTCGAACGGTATATAACTTGGAATTAAGGTACTAGGTGACCATGCGATTGGTTGTAATAATTTCCAAGTCCTGGGACACGAGCTACCGGATAGCTGGTGCCAGTTCGGGTGATACTTTCCTGATAAATGGCAATCCTTGGATGCTGGATATTGTTATACAGAGTTTGGTACCCATGGGAAAAATTCGCAGTGATCTGAAAAAGGTGTTAGCGTGTCTATCATATGGTACGTTTGTTTCACCTTTGTGTATGCACCAGTGCCACCCTGTAATTTAGTGTCGAGTCCGGCGTTGATTTCTCGCTGAGATAAACTCACGGCGAATAATTCACCGTTCAATCTATTCCCGAAGAGTGGATGGCAGCGGCTATCTTGACATTTGAATCGGCCAAGATGGACGTTCCGCGCGCCTTCGTTTCATTGCCGCAATTCACAATAATGACAGAACCGTAACGCCGCGATGGCTTCGCTTCCTCTAGTCATCCACTTCTCTTCCCTTTGGGACAATGGAGGAGCTTGCCAACTCGCTTGCATAGCTCGCTGGCTCGCTTGCTCGTGCGATGACTATTAATGATTGCCGTCTACCCTCTTAGTTGACCCCGAGTCTAAACTTCCATCCGTAGAAAGTGTCACTCTGTCACGAAATAACCTGCGTCGTGTTTTTCTGAAAAAAAAAATTCGATAGTTATGCATCAGCTACGCTTGAACTCTCACTGTCATTTCTCGTTCCGATGGTAACGTTGCACTCGGAAATGAGAGTGACCAATGATTTATAACCGTGACATTATCATTCGCTTCATTGTCTCTTGTGAAAACCTTTTTCTTTCACCGAGAATCAATCTCCGTGAGACGGATAAGAGTCAGATAAGAGGAACCAGTGTCCCGGGTGATACAGTGTCAAATTCTTTATCGAACCAATACAGATCTTAATGACAGTTCGTCACGATCATTGCTATAGATAGTCTTTGTTAGATTACTTTTGAATTATCAATGGAGAAAGTCCGTATGGTTCACGAACTCGTGCAGTTTTTCGCCTCATTGATCTCGGCTATAAAACGAAGTAGTAATCGCGGAAAACCACAGGGATATTTTTTCATTGCTGAGTAGTTATGGTTTTCCGTGGTGATCCAAGTGAACGTGGACAACGAGGATCTAGGGAAAGGTAATCGAGATAACGCCTTCCTTCGAGGAGCGGTGACACGAGAACGGTGTCGTAACGTGGGAACACGACACTTTCACGTATTTTTTTATTTTATCAGAAAGCTCATAGCGCGACATTAGTCACACTGAGTACCGCCATTGCCGTTCAGTCGTTTAGAATGTTCTGTTCGTATCGCTGACGTCACATCCAGGCCTATAAAGTCTCTTGAATTAAACGATTGGTCTCCACTTAGCGGTATCGGAATAGTCGTCAGGTCAAGCGACGCGTTCGCTTATGAAAGTCCTGGTAGGAGCTAATGCGTAATAGAAGGTCACCAAAACCAATAAGAAAAAGAAAGAAGAATAATAAAGACAGAAATTAGTGAACCAACCACGAGATGACAGCTCGGAGAATCTGGTCGAGATAGTAAGTTCGGAACAGATGGCCGGAAATTAATATCGAATTTCGGTCCAGAATTAGATGATCTTCGAGCGCATCAGCTAATAATGGATGGTCTGCCTAAGAGAGTAGCAAACAGCTTCTTGAAGATAGATCGATCTTGGATCCTGGATCTTTAACCAAAAGAGAAGAGAAGTAGCTTGTCGCATGTCACCCGGTTTTTGGGCGCGTTATGCAAATTCCAATCTTCACTCTTTCAGCGGCTCATCAGAAGCCGCTAATCTTAATTCGCTTATCGGGTTACTCGCGGTGCCCGAGACGATGGAGATGTTTTTGCCAGAAAGATAATCCGGTAGGTATGGTAATTCAAGAGGGCAACCATCATCAAGGAAGGTGATGACGTTCCGCTAGGTTGGAAGGTTCTAAGTTAGGTACCAGATTTACCCTGATCCCAGCGTACTCGAGGAGATCGGAGGGGAGTATTGCCAGGGCACGGGTCCAGAGATATTATTATAAGGTGGAATAAGGCGAACCAAGGTGAAGAGGTTGTTGACCATGGCTAAGATAGCGGAAGATGCGCATTTGATAGCGCCATATAACTCGGGGAGCGGCTGCTCTTTGCTGCTCTCCACCACGGGCACTATAATCCGGTGCACTGTTCATTTTCCTCTGCTCTTTGACGACTCTCAAGCGAATTCCAGAGGCTGATCCTTGCGGAGTGCTAGCTAAGGGGTACGGAGATCCTGAAGGGATGTAACGAGGCGCCGGAAATACGTGCAAGATCAAATCTCTATTTCTTTAAATATCCATTACGTTGCATTCAGCCATCGCATCCTGTCAGATTTCAGGTATGTCCTTAACATCTGACATACTCCCACTTACCAGTTGGAGTCATCGTGCCAGCTTTTAATTGCCTTCTGGGTAATTGGTTAGATTCTCGGACATCGATGCGAAAGATTACGACGTTATGTCTCAGTCGATGTCACTTAACGGGCTTGTGCAACCTGGAATGCGCTTCTAGTGCCAATCGGAGCATCTCCGCTAATTATATCACGTTTGCCGACACGAGCTGCTGAGCAGCCGACCTGCCTCACCAACTTTTCTTCTGGTATCCAATGCCTTCTGGATATCAGGATCACGAACCTCTCGGCCTTCTTTCCTCGAGTACTCTTCTGGGGTACTACAAGATGATGACACACGGAAACATAATCGTATCCTGTCCTGGACACTCCGAGTCTCTTGTGTCACGTGGCTAACGTAAATGCATGCGTATCATCCTACTTCAGGAGGTCGTTAATGTGTCCTGGCCATCTTTGATCTAAGGTGCTCCTTTTGCCACACCCACGCTAGAACATTCACGTAGCTCACAAAGATAAAACGTAACTATGAAAGGAGGTTCCGTAAAGGGATGGCATTCTATTCTTCGCTCTCTCTTCTGTCTTCTCCATCCTCCCTCTCTCTCTCTCTCTCTCTCTCTCTCTCTCTCTCTCTCTCTCTCTCTTTCTCACTCTACAATGTAGACAACCCGGCCGAGGAATATATTCGCTGGTCCGTGTCGAAACGACAATGCCTGATGTCTTGGAGAGAAGCGACTATCCTCGACTAGTGTTTTCTAGTACCTTAATGGGAAAGAAAGTCACATCCCACACAGTATACAATGTCCCCAACATGTCCTTACGATGTCCCTATAGGCACAGTATATTTGAATCATACCCAGCTGCAGCCTAAGAGGATCAAGAGTAATTATCAAGGGAGATAATGATCTCACGGCTATAATTATAGTGTATCAAGTCTTCCAGACTTCGTGTGAGGTGATCACGCGCATTATAAAATGATAAATCTGTCCATAACTCGAGGTGACAAATTTTAATTCCACCATCTTTTTAATATTTCCTTAGTTCTTGCTGCTCCTATCCTGAATCGTAGAAAGGCTTTGCGCAACGCGTTCGAAAGGCACGATTTCTCATATGTAATGCGCGATAAATTTTCATTCCTCCCTGGGCGGCACTCCTTACACTTGGAAATTGCGTCCAGATGATAATTTTCTAACAGGACTCCGCGCTTTGGCACGCTCGCCGGCCAGGCATCACGCTACTTCCACCAGACACGCATAATCCTGGTTAGACTTTGAGGCAACACTCATGGTGCACAGTAACAATAGGAACAACAAAAGCAACAATAGCCTCTCCGCGATTCCCATGGATTCCTCCATTTTCGATGACAAATCACTCGACAGTAATTCCGTCGCGGTACAACTAGGCTACTAGTTTCTTTCCTCTTTTTTTTTTTTTACATTTTTTTCTTCCTCATAGTTACATGTATACCAACGCTTGCCGTATCCTTCCTTCTCGTCGACCAACATAACAAATGAGTCTAGCTTTCAACTACGCATTATGCATTGGTCGCGGTATATTACGCGTCGGGAAATACCGAGTTACGGTGTCACCAGTCCTGAATAGACGCAGCCCCAGGCTACGTTCATCCCGGGAAGTGAATGGTAATCGTTTTGGAATCGTGCGCCGTTCCTGTTGGTTGATTTACATGGGCAATAGAAAAAAAAAAATATCTGACAGAATAACCGGGGTAACTCGAGATGGACTGACATCATATTTTGGTGGAAATAACACTCGAACCGATAATTAGATGTTAATGATTATTCACGATGAGAATTTGTCAACTGGATTAATAGTGTTCGTTGAATTGTGGTGAGAGGAGGTGAAAAATACTAATATTTGACGAGTTGGCTTTTGCGAGTGGATAGTAGATAGGATGCGAAAGTATTGGCAGTCAACCATAATATAATAACAACAGGAGAGCAACGACAAAGCATAACCCGCAGCGTGAAAACGCCGGATTAACCTTTGTAATTGTGAAATTATGTGGCGATTAATAACTTGAGAAGGCGTGCGTGGGACTGTTGCGCTTTGTGGTTGAAACTAAGTGTAGAGATAAAGATCGGTCGTGCTGGTGACCGTAGAAGACTCTACAGGACTCTCCACCTCAAACACCCCAATCAGCTTTGACAGCTGCTATAGAAATAGCAGTTTTATAATAATTACGTAATTAATTACTTTTAATAATACTCTTCAGAATGCCCAAAACCTTTAATCGATTCTCGATAAAAGATAGCTCAGCAGTCTGCATCAATATATGTACAGACACTGAACTTTCAAGATCTGCCGACTATCGTCACGGACGGAGTCCTTGTCCTCGGTGACAAAAGTCAAGAATCGTGTCCCTGACATTAAAAAGAATGAATAACAGGATAAAGTCTCTTTGCTCGATGCCAATAGCTAACGTCGTCCGATAATAGCAGCGTAGTATCGAACATAAGGGATTTTCTGAATCAGCTGGGATGCGCTGTAAGGTACCGAAGGAAGAGGACACGGACGATGGCTGAACGATGTTATCGTATGATACGTGGCCTCTTCCTAAGCGTTTGAATCTTCTATCTCCTCTTATACCGTCCTTGCGGTACTATTAATCGTGCGCGCACTAGACGTTCACCCACGCCAAGAGAAGCGCGCGGCACCCGGCCTCATTAGAGGGCCCCGACGTGGAACCTGGCCATCCTTAAATCCCGCACGGCGGATAGTTAAGGCACTCCAATATTGAGTTACGCGGCGGCATTTCAAACGGCAGGCAAATTTATGTTGGTAGGCGAGTCTTCTCCTTCGAAATCCGGCCGGTCTGCGCGGCCCGCGCGGCCACTAGCTATAAGTAGTGGCCGGGTGAGGAACAGTAGGCTGACAGAACAGTGGGGTAGGTAACGTTGCGGTGGCGGCAATGTCAGTGCAACTGCACACCACCACCGGAATCTCCATCGCTGAGAATCCTCCGCGCAGCACTTTGTAACGTAACTGTTGCGGACAAACTGAGATCCGATCGCCTCGCCCACAAATGGTAGTGGCCGCGCGCACGTTGCGTATCCACAAAAACGAGCAGGACCCTCTTGAGAATTATCCAATGGTTAACAGGTACCTCTATCTTCGGCCATTCCGATAGTCTGCCGTTTCTACCATTTCTACCACTTCCCTATACGCAGATTTCGATCGTTATCCCATCTATGGCAATGGGACTCAGGATGTCGGCTATATGGGGCGACGTATTCTACTGTCCTACTCGGTATGGCAAACGGCTCTCGTCTAGCATCTCCTTTATTTTGTCTCTTTCCTTTCCTTGTTACACTCGCCACTCGCTGTATTCTACGTTCTCTCCATCTTTGCCACCTTCTCTTTACACTTACTATCTCGCTATCCTGGACCTCGACAACTTGTCTCCGCACCCAGATCGCGATCCCTGCGACGATCCGTAACGACCGCAATCTCTGTACCTGGACTAGCCATGCAATTGCTTGAGGTTACATGGAGAAGAGCCTAACTATTATTTTATGCCAATGATAAATTCGAGACAAACCTAACCCATCGAGACCCAGTGGTCCCGATCTTCACTTTAAATAAGTGCTTTCACTTTTACAAAGCATTTTAAATTCATCGCAGCTGTCAATTCCATTCGTTTGTCAATTATAAACCATTACTCACTGGTTAGAATGACATTATGGCAATTGGCATCTATAATAGCATCTACTATTTCTCATTCTCTTTTTCCATTGAGAAAGAGACGGAGAAATGACTTTTTGACGATTTTAACGAGAATGATTTGGAAATTGGAGCAAACTGGAGTTACGTGAAACGATATATCGCTGCTAAGAGAGTTCCATGAGTCCACGGTGATCTTACATTCTTATTATGTAATGCTACAGTTGCGTCTGTAGTTCACACGGAGACGCGTCCTGAGGCTTATGAAATGAATATCGCACAACAAGATTTTTTTTAATGCGTCACTACATTAAATCTATGAAAAATAAAAAAGGAAAGGGCCAGAACTCTTACGCGTTTCGTGCCAATTGCATTTTCTGACTACCTATCTCCCTCTGTCTCGCGTTAACACTAACCCCAAGAATTGGAAGACCGAGTGCGCACCTCGATGAGGGATCTTGTTAACATATTTTTCTTGTCGCGGAGAGACGAGGAACAACTTACTTCGACGAAGATGCTTGGTGCACGCGAGTCTCGGTCACGCACGGTCACGCACAGTCACGCACTCACCGGTACATCCCATACGTCAAGCCAACCCTCCTCGCACGTTAATACATTACACAGGGATGTCTGGCTTTCGCAGGGTAACAATTTCCGTCAACAGCAACCGAATTTTCGATTATGAGCCAAGTACTTTGTTTCTGATTATCGAATAATTTCAAACTTCTTCCTTTTCCCTCTTCAGTAAGTATCAGCCTTAAAAAAATTGTCACGCGAGAATTTTGTAAATACGTAAATAATTTTGAACGTGTCGCGGACCCATATGAACAAAAATTACGGTTGAAGTTGATTAAGAGGGTTGATCTAGAATCACGGGGCGAATGTCGTAATTGAAAGATGATAATAAAATAAATTGCTTTCTAAGTTCAGCAGAAGCGTCACGTACTCCATAAAGAAACGGACGGGCACATACTCGTATTATCAATGCTTCTCTTTATTCTCATAGCTGCAACTCTGGATGTATACCTTTAAATATCCACGTGCTAACGCGGATCTCGCGGAGTCGTGGAGCGTTTTCATAAAACGGTAATGCGGCCGGAACTCAAGATGCGTGTAGATAATTTAATCGCGCGCTCCCTCTGGCTGCGTGCGTTATTTTTTTCCTGCATTCTTTTTCTCCCTTCCTCTTCGTTTCCTCATTCTGTCTCTCTCTCTCTCTCTGTCTCTCTCTCTTATCAAAACCATTCACCGTTCCCCACCCGACCGATTAATCATCCTGACGAACGTTCGTCAAGCTGACCCGAGGTGCTCGAGATGAGTTTATAATTCCAGCACTTACAATTCCTTAAGCACTTCGACACAATCAGCACACCTAAACCTTCCTATAAAATCACTTTCGGCACCGTCTCTCATCTAGGATTTACATTTCACTTCGTTCCTTTCGTCGGCCATTCCTGCTCGAGGTTGTTAAGGTTACGCGTCCAACTTTCTCTGACTTGACGTCCAGCGAATAAAATAACTAATTTTTCTACTGTGAATCCGCGGCCTATGATTAGCTTCGGTCCCCATTCTTTTTTTTTTTCAATATTTATTCTCGTGCTCAGCTCTCCTTGTTTCTTACCGACCACACAAGCATACGTATTTTGTATCCAGCTACATATCCCTCGTATCACTTGCCTAGTGTATACACGTGAAATTAGCCAGAACGTGCAGTCCTTTTACGGACCAAGAGTCCTGCACGAAGGATACGCTTAAGGAGTAGCAACGTGTAAGCATCTAGACGTCCCGTTAGGATCCCGAGGCCCGTATCTTATATATGCTATTAATATGTATGATTGCCTACAATCGTATGGATACTGAACTCCATACTGGTAATACAGGACGTTCCAGGAGGGGCAGATGTTACATCCCGTGTCAAAGTATAAATCGTAATACTTCCAATTAGTCCTAGCACGGCAATTACTCGGCTTTAAATTAGAAAGCAGAGCTTTCCGCAGTGGCATCCCGTATACGTATTTACACGGACGTATACACTGTAGCAAATGGAAATAAGTCGATTCGATTGACTCGCACGAATCGTACATATGTTCGTGTTCGTGTGCACTCGATGATGGGAAGGACTGAATGGGCTTTATGTGAAGCAAGTATAAAATGGTAGTACGGACCAAGGGAAGAGTGTCGAGGTGGTGCAGGATGGAGGTGGAGACTATTGGAGGAAAGAAGAGGCAGGTGAGCGCGGGCGTATATGTTTCATGTTGGCATTTGCTAATGGCAATCTGAAAGCATTACCGGCATTACCCGTCTTTCTCTGGTTTCTCTTAGCGCCAGGGGCTCAAGATACCAACATGGCTATCTGCCAAGAGGCCGAGAGTACGTACGAGCACACCCACCTACGAACTCAGCCAACGATATATTACTCGCACGCCTCGTGACACCTCACCTGCCTGCCTGCCTGTAGAAACTGCTTCCTCGTGGGTGGATCATTCGAGCCTCGAGGGGACGAACCAGCGGAACAATCTTGCGTTTCCTCTGCCGCGATACACAGGGATCTACTCGTCGATCCATTCTATACGTACATACATATCATACGTACGTGAAAGAGCCAAGTCCACCAGCTCGTACTGACCACTGCTGTGTAATAGCGGAACATTAGAAGAATGTGAACTGACAAAACTGAAAAAAAATAATAATCTATGCTTGACCTGGATGAGCTCATTGAAAAGTGCCATCTGGATGAATTAGATACGATGATTATAGAAAAAAGGCATGAGGAATCGAGTGCGCTCAGTTGCGTGAATACAGTCCATTTCTCCCATGGGGCAAACTGTTACCACGTAAGGCTTACGTGATATACCTACCTGAGGTGGAGTTAGAGAGAAACAGGGAGAAGGAGAGGATATGAAAAAAGAAAGAAAAATGGAAAAAGAGAAAAAAAAGTGGTAGCGCAATACGCGCTGTTACATGGTCGCGGTATGGGAAGCACGCGGCATTTAAAGTCGGCAATCAGTAGGACACCTGTGACATTTCATTAGGAAGGACGCTCGGCGAGGGCATAAAAGTGACGCGGCGCAAAGTGGATTCATTAAGGTCTTAGGAATCCTCGCATTTACATCGGGCGCAGTAGCCGATAGGCATTAAGACGCGGGCATTAGTTCGTGTCTTGGGATACCGTGGGACTCATTTAACATTGGTAACGGGCCGGTAACCCGTCGCCGAGTCGGAATATACTGTGACATCCCCCCACGTCCGTTCGACAGATTAAATGGAAGTTAGTGCCCGATCGAGTCTCCCTATGGGTAAACATTTTACCATTCTCCATTTTACTCCCTATCTAAGGAGATATTCACAGATGGTATCGAGCTGTGCCTTGTCACTGGTAGTACATGAGAAATGATAGAGAGATAATGTTAAAGGCCGGCTCGTGGAGACTGCTTTATATTCCGCTCAGTAAAGTTCAAATGGATGCCAAATATTGTGACATTCGAAAATTTATAGAGTTCCGTATTTTATTTTTCTTTTACAATATGATGACACTGTTCGAATTGCACGGGATGGATAATCTGTATTGTTACTAGTGGATACGTTTATTGCGTAAGTGATAATCGCCTGAAGGAAGCAATCGGTGAGCACTTCTTTATTGAAACTCGATCGCTTGATTGGATTGATCGATTGGATAAGGTTAGCCATTCATTGGTCGTCCTTCGCATTTGGTAAGGCCAAGAAATTCCAAGAGAGAGCATAGTCAAGAGTGCGTCGAACGAAGAAGAAGTAGAAAAGGAAGAATAAAAAACAAAGAAATCAATAGCTATAGAAAAAATTTAGTATTCAGCAATTCCTTAACGAAGCTAAATGACTCTTTGCACATTAATAGCTGTGCTCACCTTTTTGCTGAGCAAGATCAAGAGAATACGAAGAGAAGATAAAAATGACGTCGCTCCAGATACTTTTGGTCGTCGATCAAATAAATATTGGCTATTCAGACGTGACGTCGCATTCCTGCTACGTAGAACGAGACAGCGCGAAGCAACGTGCGTTATTATTGTTAGTATTGAGCTATCAGTCTAGAGATCCGGGAATTGTGCAGGTCGCTCCATAAAACGTGGTCGGTACATAGCGTCAGAGCCCGTCAGAGTAATTTACAACGCTGGACATCGCATCCGTTGCCGGTTTATTACCAGGTTGTTTATTTTACGGTTAAATCCCACTCTCCGGCTCCAATAACCTCTGCCATGTCCACTTTAAGATCAGAAATCTTCAGGAAGATCCGATGCCATCATTTTTTGGTATTCAATATACGATATTTGGAAGTAGCAAAATGCAAGATCAGAGTGTATGGCAACTTTTTTTTTTACATGGGTCTTATCGCGAAGGGAGCATATTGCTGATCCGACCGGTGCATAGGAAGAGTGCATCGCACCGTTGGAAATGCAGTGGAAGAAGGCGGATATACACTTGCCACGGTGTGAGGTCACTTTCGAGCTACCTGCATCTCTCGGCCGCGAGTCACGAGTCACGCGGCGCTTACAACCAGCAATGGTTGCTGCGCCAGGAGCAGGAGTGAGCAAGGATGTATAGTAGCAATAGAGGAGCAACTATTCAGCTACAAGGAGAGTAGTAGAGTATCAGGAGGCAACTGGCAACCAGCAATGCGATTCGCTATCAGCCGCGGCAGTGGGTATAGGCGCGGTGGGTGCCAGTTGGGGCGTGTGAACGCTGTGACATATGCAGTGTGTCGCTTTCTTTAATCGCTTTAGAAACGAGCCTTTAGCCTATCCTATGTATCCGCTCGCCGGCAGAACTCCGCAAAGCGTATTCCTATACGGTTGGGAATATCTATGTATATATGGATTTGCGTCTGCACCTTGTGCACGTGCATTTACCTTCATTTACCAGCAACGCTCCGAGTGGCCGAGTTGACTTGACTCGACTATCCAGACGTCAGGAGAGAAGGAAAAAGATGGAGATGCAGTGGCGATGCTGGTCATTGCCAATGATCGCTACTCGTTCCTCCTTGAGAGCGAGTTATTTCTAACGGAGTATATGTATACTGTCCCTAGTCAGCAACCCCCCAACCAGCAGGTAACTGAACGTGCGACCGGTAAACTTTTCTATTTTTACGTTTAGCATGTCGTACCTCGTGGCGACATCGGCCATTAATCTCATCCACATTGCGCTCATGCGTTTCTTATAGCCGCTGGTGAGTTCAGTGTGCGATATTAATGCTAATCCCAGAAAACGCACGACTTCTTGCCTCGGGACGCTATCCAAACTCTATAACGTACCGTGACAGTACCTATCTTAGGAATACTCTATGAAGTTCACGTATGATACACATGTGGTGTGCTGAACTTGGAAGCCTCGTAAATAAGATACGTTGTAAATTTCAGGTAAGGATGTGTCCGCGCGCATCCTGAATCACACCATGAGACTGGATGTATTCCCGTGTATACGTACACGGCATAAGCATACACTTAGATTTGCATTACGGAATGTGCGAGAATGCACGTAAAAGAGTTCAGTAAGCCCGAATGAGTATTTCTGATGCAGAAATTAAGAAAAGTGATATTACAGTATGAAATTGACGATCATGACTTTGTGCCTGAATTTGGTTATCTTGTCAAGTAAAAAGACTCAATTTCGCGTAATAGCCCACGTATTATGTCAACCGTTACGGACAACCATTTATTACGCGGTTCTCGATAAAAACACATTTTGCATAATGCAAGATAATCAACTGGGACGGGTTTGGGACAGGTGTGGCGGTATACCGTCATCCCTTCAGAATGGCCTGGCTGCATTCGAGCACCAACGTGTAAATTAATAATCTATTACGGCACTCACGCGCTCCTCTCATCTCCCGCAGAACATCTTACCCTTAACTTTGCATACTCGAATTGGCGATCAATGATGCTTCGAATCAAAAATTAATCGCTTTCCATTGTCTTCCTTATCAGAAACCAAGATTGATGCACCTGTATATACACCAAGTTACATGCATTATCAGTACGCACGTCTCAGGACGCGGACCCAAGTGACGTACCTGAATGGGTCTCTAGAGATCGTATCGTCTCTGAAGCAACTATTTTTATCAATAACAGCCAAACCATTCGCTCTTCTGGTATTAATTCAATATGTGAAACCGCCATGTTTCCTTCCGCTAAAGGTACTCCTTTTAATCCAAGTTCCGCGTCTGAGATTATCGTCGGCGGTATGCTTAGCGACTCCTCTTAGCCAGAATATCCGCGGCTGGAATACTAAGTGGCTCATCTTCTCTCAGTGAGTGCGGCCGCGCGCGCGCGCGCGAGCGCAGCGCGTAAAAACTCTCGCGAGCGGTACACGTGAGCTGAAACCGTTTGCTGCCCTTGAAAGAGCCCGACTTGAGCCGAGGGGTTACTCGATTTAACCCAACGGTTTAACCTGGCGCTGAGGGAAAGCATCAGAGAGTTACTGTGGTAGGAAGGAACGTGTACGCAGAGCGTATCGATACACGTTGGCGGTTACGTAACCAGTTGAGAGAGCATCGATCCCGATACAGAACGACACGGCTCTCTGTAGATCATCCAATCGGTAATCAAGTACATCGAGATCCTTTCTCTGGGCTTCTGCTCCATCCGATATCTCGTATGGTGAATCTCACGTAAAATTGGATCTCCATTGGTAGGACTGATTTTGACTTCCGTTCTTTATGTTCTTCCCTGATCATTGCGTGTAGCATTTTTATTCTTTAACTTCATACATGGAACGACCGGGTGAGCACTGCGCAAAGTGTGCATCTACGGGGTACGGATATATCTTGCGCAACCAGGAAGGATTATTATTTTAGCCTAGAAGTCGAGTGTACCATCGCAATTAGTAGATAGGCCGACGGGTTGAGGAAGGCGGTGGGATGATCAATGATAATGATTGCGCTGAACGTGATCGACATGCGTGATGTCGAACGGGCACCACGTGTCCAGGACCTGGGCCTTCTCGATATCGAGTGGTAACCTCTTCCAACAGATAATATGAATCTCAAGTTTGAACCCACGACCTCGTCGAACGATTTGCATGCTGATGAACCGTACTAGTCCTTACCAATAGCAGCGGAGCACGGAACAGCATAGTTTGAATATTCATGTACCACCAGAGACATTCGAATTCTGACATCTCCGATCTTCCAACTGATAATTACAACTTCACAATTTTTGATCCATTCAAAAAATCATCCATCATATAAATCCAATGAATGGTCATTGATCTTGTAACCGTGACACGTAATATACTCCAGTTAGATAAACGGAGAACCACTGCTACAGCACAGGTAGATAAGTCATACTCACGTAGGTGCAACGATGCAATGCAGTGCTCCGAGGTAAAGTGTATTCGGTGCAGTGCTGTGCCAAAGATAGTGGAAATGCAGTCAAGTCGGTAAGCAAGGTAGGGATGCAGAACATCAGGCAAGCAGGCAGGCGTGCCCAATGGTTACGGCAATCACCGCACATGCTTCCAAGCTCCCGACCGAACACAAACAAACCCTATGTTACTCCTATCCATTATTACGTCCGGTATATAAAATCTTTAAGTTCACGTCCGCGTCGTTAAAACTTCTCATTGCCAATAAGCCGATGGTTAAGTGTCCTCTTTGTATAGGGACGCACGCACGATTTATCCAGTTGTATCTTTCTAAAACCGTACCTAACGCATAAGCAAATGCATACGAGTCTGCAGTAGCAAAGGTGCTTGTGCAGGTTCCCGTGACTAGTGACACGGAAAGGATAACGCGGAAAAGGAGCACGTCGATTACGGAGGCAAGAGAAGTCGCGTGGAACGCCATTCGCAAACTCGAGTCATCCTGATTGCGATTCTAAGACTTTGTGTGTCTCGGTATCTTTCCATCTGAGCTGGATCTGCGTAGATTTTAGGATAATTTACGGAAGCGGCTTTTTCCGCAACCAAAAATACATCGCCAGATCATTTGTATCTGGATCGAATTGCGTTGTTTCGTGAAGCCTCCTTAGATACTAGTGGCGCGTACTTGGGTAGAGCATTGAATAGATCAAAACGGAATGGAGCAGAGGAGAATCGAGTGGTTAGATAAAGAGTAAACTAAGATGAGAAAAAAATTAAAAGATGTGCGGCATTGCATGGGCTGGAACTTCACAGTGGTAGCGCCAGGGGCAACCATCCACCTGCCCGGCGTCCGTTCGCTTACTCGCTTTAGCCGATTTACTCGGCTGCTCGCTCGGTCGCCCACGCATAGCGATATCAGCATGCAACCTCATGTAACCTCGTGCAACCACAGCGTAGCATGCGATTCCATGACGCAGAGATGCCTGAGGCCCAATTTCGTTACAATGAAGTCTGGTTGTGGCATTTGGCAAAACGTCCCGGCATTATGGATAATCAAAGAATGATCATTTCCATAATAATCAAATGAACATCATTAGACCACGTGATAAATCGTTGCTAGATCTACGTTTCGTTATATTTATTTGAAGTAGAGTTCAATTGGAGAAATTGTACGTGTGTAAGCTTACGACTATCGAATATTTGGTAATTTTCAATATACTATGCTGGAGTAATCTACTTGGCACTAAGAGTCACTTGAAGAAATTCTACGCATCGCTGAAGTAGATTAATTCTCTAGAACACAATAGGACTCTGATTGGATTGATACCGATCCGTGTTGTTGATGTTGCTGTTACTGTTGGTACCCGAGTAACACACGCCAGACAGGAGTAACGTTTTTTATGAACTCCGCTCAGCCGTATCAATGGGGATTCTAAGATTTTGCAATAGCAGAAATGGTTTCGTGGTTGCCTTTATGGAGCAGTATCATGTTATGACAGACAGCAGTTACGCATCGTGGCTATTCGAATCGAAGACTCACCACCGTTTACAATTCCACTAATACATATTTGTAGCCATAATTGACATGCGGCCACAATATCGTCCCCATTATGACAATTACAAGCTCTCGGCGGCCTTTCGAAATACATCCGTAATTGGCTGTAACGTTAACATCCACTATTCCGAACCGAACCCGTCACTACGTTGTCAATAGGATCTCACGATATCCAAGACAGCTTTGATCTGTTTTCTCTATAGCGATACAGTCAGTGCGTTACGTTACGTAGACGATCTGTTCCCTCGAGAGAGGAAAGCGTACGCACGAGGAGAGAGGAGTCCCAGGTGAGACTAGTCAGCAAGATAGAGAGAGAGAGAGAGAGAGAGAGAGAGCGCGTGGCTGCGTAAGAAAGTCTCGATGGTCCCAAGACTGAGGTTGCTTCTTCAGATCTTGGTCCGGTCTATTCAGTATGGTACTCAGCTCAGTACCGAGTACCGCGAAGATGTCGCAACGGTAAATGTTAATTACTGTCACCATTCGATAATCACATCGACCATGCACGTAGCGAGTTGCTGGTACGCTTCTGCCATGATAATTTATCGGTCCGCCTACGTAAGTCGAGATTCCATTAGTAACTTATTAATAGAGGTTCCGCGGCGCAAGCGGCACAGGCCGCAGAGGCGGCGGCACAGGCGGCAAAGGGGCCGCCGCATCGATCAAATGCTCTCGCAAGTGGCGTGTTTACATTTATCCTGAAACGTCCATCTTATGCCGCGACTACGCTACGGCGTTCTTGGCTCTACACCTTTCATAAGTCCTCGGGTAGCCCTACCGAGAGTGACTGACGTACCGGAGAAAGAATAGACTCAGAGTTTGGTACGGGGGTTGGATAGGACATAACAACTTTTATTATTACTGTTATTATTACTGGAACACTTATTATTAGTGGTAAATAGTCACGAAACAAGCACTTCAAGTTACGTACAGAGTGCATATAGAAGAGTTATAATTTTCTTTGCTGTTCTAAAGGCGTCAATTAGTTTGACTCTATACGGACGTTACTTATATGTACTTGGGCTAGTTTTTAATCAGCGGACAACCGGGACGCCACGGCTATAGACTTTTTGCAAAGGTGTGGAGAATCGCGATCATCGTCATAGCTCAATGCGCTTCTTTGAAACTTTTCCTTCTGGAGTCTCCTGAAATACCTGTCTATACCTAGGAGAAAAATCATTCCAGATATAGACACTGTGATAATTTTTTAAAATCAGAATCGCCTTGATGAAATCATTCTATTCCGGATTGCATCGAGTCAAAGCGAGTATATTAATTCTTTGGTAATTGGACGTACGTCAGCGTAACCTGTAAATAATTCTCTGAAGAGGAAACTGCAAGCGCAGAACAAAAATGCACGTTGAGGTGAATAAAGAGGATCAAGATCAAGAGAAGATGGGCCGCTCGAGGAGATGTGGAAATTGGTGGCTCGCGCGGGCGGCTCTATATCAGCACGCGTTACGCATTTCAGATGCCTACAGTGCTTATGGTGCTTACGTTGGCGTAGGTGTTTTTACGTGTCTCTATACGTATACGCCACATAGCCACGTACGTGTTTCACGTGCAGCAAGAAGGTATTGGCAAGCCGCCTAGAGGCATCATTACCGGCATTGGGAGCAGGTTGACGCGTAATGCATGCAGCCACTGATCACAAACACAAGCAAGATACTGATGACTGTATAACAGTTTGCACGTGGACTCCACATATTCTGGAGTGTGTGCAGTGAACTGGGTCGGCCGGTGTCCTCAAGATTGCCACGAGAAGAGAGAAAGTCCTCTTCGATGGAATAAGCGAGTGAGCGAGACTCTCTTTGAGTTTGCTCCCACGATGATTCTTCTTTTTTTAATAATGATTTTTCAATTCGTTGGTCATACTCATTTGTCTACTTATACGTAGCCGTAGGACGGGGGGAATGATTTTTGGTAATTCGCGATAACGATTTATTAGGATCTACGTTTAAAAGAGACGTCTGATAATTCTTTACCGGCGACAAGAGAATCTTCTCGCCTGATGATATCCTACTATGATCTTGGATCACGTATGGGTATGTAGTGAATGCTGCTAATTCACTTGTATGAACTCACACGCGAATTTGTCCCTGGGGCTAGAAATGATAACGAATAGTCAGAGCTTCGGGACGTAAGAATTTTATTGGTTTAATTGCCCAATGAATAATGCAAATACATCTGGATATCTTTATGATGACAGATTCTATGGAAGCTGTATGTACCATATTGATTGTTACGTCTGGAATGTATAATGAGCGTTGCCTCTGAGGGAGTATTGATGATTCGAATGCTCTCCATTTGAAAAATAATTAGAACACTCATTAATCCTAGGTGGAGGCACTTTGGTCTGTAGTAAAGTTTAGTATAGTGCCGTGTAAAAAATAAACTCAAGTAGAATAGAAGGTATCATCGAGGAAAGATGTGCCGGTCAAACCTTTGCCATTAATATCTAGAAGGTCTGGTTGAAGACCAGAGGGGGTCCGTGGACCCCACGTTGAGTGAGTTTGTGATTAAATGATCATTTTTTTCTTAAATGATAAAGGATGCACTGCATCCCTCTTCTATTCCAGCTCGATTACCGCAAGCTGTATTAAAACCAATAGGACCACGAGTGGTCTGTGGTGAACTCACCTTTCTTTTTTTCAAGGCTTCAACGTTATTCGACTGATATGCGATGTACGTCCATATTCGGTTGTCGATCAAATTCTCTAGCTTTTCATCGGTTAATCGATCGCTTTCCAAACCGATAATTCGAATAGTAAACATTCGCTTAGAACTTTATTGCTGAAAGATAGATGGTTCGCACTTTAAAAAAAAATTTCATCCGTCTCTTCTTCAAGATACAAAACCGTAGTGCTATTTATATTCTAACGTGTAACAGATGCACCAGAATATAATACCGAAGACAATAGTACGTAAGTGCTTTAGCCAGGAAGAATGAAGATCGCACCTCAGATCCCCTATACAGTAGCCAAGACAAATGTGGGCGAAAGCAATGTCCGCTTGTGAATATGTTCATTCTGGGAAAGAGGCGAGTGTCATATTTGTTCATGTAAAGTGTAGTAACTCTTACGCCACGGACGTCTTTATTGCATTGTTCTGGCCAATGGGAATCGTAAGAAATAAAAGGAGCAATCATCGGACATAAACCTCAGTAAAAACTGGAGAGTCGGTTCGTTCCGACATGGCAAAGCCATGCGAGAAAAAGACGAACAAGTTCGAGGAATACAATAATCCAATCTTTTTCGGTCCAATAGTGATTCTGCAAATCTCCCCTGCCCTCCTTCCACTATTGGTAGCAGCAATGACTTTTATGGTGTTGCGTTTCATCGTGACGGCGGAACATGCCCATCATCCCAGGACACGCTAGTCCCTAACCAAGGATGGGAAAGGAGACAAATCCGAAGGATTTCCAAGGATACAGATCGTCCAAGGATTATCCTCGGTTCATTTAACACCCAGAGTGCCGTCGTCGCACATCGTGCTCGCCTTAGGACTACACGATACAAGTGTATGTACCAGAACGGTATAAATCTCGAACACTTAGTGGGCTTTTCTTTACCGAACCAGGAATCGAATCCTTCCAGGACACGCGTTACGTGCCCTGGCGTACCGCAGCGGGACCATAATTATTCTACCTGTGGAATATATAGTACACATAAAGCAGGACACATTGTACTCTCTCACGACCCCGACTTGCATAAGGACACACTTGATACGAGCACGTTCGGTATAATAAAGTGCAGCGTGGAACGTACGGTTAATAACTCGATAAATTTTAATGCATGTGCGCGGTCCATACGAAAATCTGTATAAGAAATTGCTATGGGAAGAGTATCAACCATTGCTGTTATCATGACACTTTTGATGAAGAGTTCACCTATGGCCAGGATGTGCATCTATATAGTGACATATGCTCGAGTGCAGATACAATGAATTCAATTTCCCATTGCAACGAATTCACTCTACCCTTGAGATTTATATTCCATTATATTCTCTTGTTCTTCTACTTCTTTTTCTTATTGCACTCTCTTGTTCTTGCAGAATTTCCCAACTGCCTAGAAGACTTTATATACCTTTACCAACTCTCCTACTCCCTTACGGGATGGTTCTAGATGTAACCTCATCACTGGTCATCGCTCATTACCGTTTAATTACCGGACTAAGTCTCCGAAGCCTGACAGCACGAACCTGGTGCGTGACTGGAGCCACTACGTTTTGTTAAGCAGCACCAAGTGTAACAGTACCGCGAGAAATCTTTGAGAGTACCACTATTGACTTTTACGTCACGGTTTAGGTCGTGGAGGATAATCTTGAATGCGGAACATAACGTAATTTAAAAATTTTATCACGAAATCAGATTGCTAATTTTATATAGGTAGAGCAATCGTGTAGTTGGACACTAATTGATAAGGACAAGTTCTTAGTAGATGTTTAATAAGTTTTTAATTGAGCAACTGAGCAATTATGAAAATTCTTCTCGCTGAAGGAGAGATCATCAAACTACTTTTCACGCTTGTATTTATGGTTTCAGTCCTCGCCGTTAGCAATAACCGTCAGCTTTGTTTGTTATAAAAGAAGCCGCTGCCTTTCACACATTGTCCGGTGCAAGTTAATCAGGGCCCGTCTTCGCCGCCTTGTTATTAATACGTAATTGAATGTTGCGATTCATTACCCGGACATTATATTTCAACTCAGCACGTAAGCTAAGGCTAAGGCTTAGTTCATACTCGGAGTTTGCGGAAATGACTCGGCCGCCCCTTTTACCAGGCGTTGGGAATCTAAGAATAACGCAAAATTATCCTATCCCTTGGAATAAGATTTCCATCTAAGCATCTTTATTTTCCTAAGAATAAACTGAAGAATAGAAATGAAAAATATGGATCAGTGAAACACCCTTTGCATTTCGATATTATCGATATTATCGAACGAATATCAATTAATCGAAACGGAAGCCTTTGGTGAACAAGTTGAAAATCAATTAATATATTAAAGGAACCAATAACTAGGATAATTTATTTATTGAGATTCAAATAAGAAATTTTCAACCATTTGTTTCCGTATTATGCATTGTCGACGTGTGAACGGAGTCTTAGGTGCGCTGAGCGGTTGCAACAGCCGCATCTCCCAGCAACCATCGGCGCTGGCCCTTCGTCATGAATATTCATGGTTCATGGATTCATGGATTTCCTCCGTGTACGCAAGCGTGCGTTGCTCCCAATTTGTCACACACCATGGCATTATCCCATTTTGTTAATAAAGTAATACTACATGCCAGCGTCGCGACGACCGATTTACCTGTTTAGCAAGCAGAGCGGATGGCAATTATGCAACTCGGTAATTGCACGGCGCTTGTCGTTAAGGATTATCGTTTCCGATCAGGACAAGATTTTTTTTTGTATCCAGCACCATTATCACAACACCTATTCAGAATTGTTCATGCCTCAATATGATTGGAATCAGCCCACATAGTCTTATCTTAAACATTTGGTACAGTGATGAAAGGAATGAAATTTTATCTGTTCCAGGACTATAGCATCGTACAGGCTAAATCCTGAGAGATCAACAGGACAATCAGGCAGATCGTGTCAGGTGAGTGAGCAAGTCCGGGTGGCAGTCTATTGTACACCATCATTCGTTTTCTCGCTCATGTAAACGCGACCGTCGCTATCTGAACGCGGGTCGCATAAATGTGGGTAGGCAAAGATAGGCCGAACGATCCTGATTCCGATCCTGAATCGTAGATGGTGAACACGGACAAACCTGTGTGCCTGTTCGCGCCTACGCGACCAATACGAGTCGATCGGTATTGGATTTATCGTGAGGTTTTCTCGGCTAGCAGGTAAGTCCCTAATGTCTGAGCGATCTCGGACCGATCCAAATCGACTAGTCGTTACTCGAAATCTGCGAGATCCAGGGATAACCAAAAAAAAAATATAGCAAAACCATAGTAGACACTCATTGTCGCGACATCGACCTGAGAAAGGGAACAAGCGAATAGTCGGCAGGGATAAGAGTGAGAAGAGTTGTCGTGAAGAACCCAGTAAAAAGGGGAAAAAAAATAAAAGTTGTGGAAGGCGTCGAGCGAATGCGAGTACGCGTCGGTCGTGTATGTAACCAACGGTAATCCAACTTTCACGACGTCGCGGACACTGATTTTACGCGAGATACATAAATGCAAGGGACTGTACAGACGCCGAATAAATTGTCCGTGGTTACTCGCGAGTAACTCTACCCTCTGTGCTTTGAGGATTCTCAGGAATCTTCCTCAAGGCAGTTTACACAGTGCAATCCATGGGTGTACCCTGTTTGCGTATAGTAATAATAATGCACCTAGTGGAGTATCCATCCTCGGAAGAAGATATGCCATATAAAAGGAGCTATGAGATGGAATAAAAGAGAAATGAGAAAAATTCGTGAATCAGGGAATCGGCTGATCGACGATTGGCTGGATGCATTACACTGGCAACTGCGGTTGCGTCACTATGGTATCACGTAGCCCATGGACGAACACGACTTTAGCTTTCCGAGGACACGGGGACTTCGGTAGGAGTCCAAGGTGCGTCCCCGGACATGGGTTGCCCATTAGGTGGACCCGAGCGCAATCAGATTAGATTCCGTTTCATTCCGTACCCGTACCGCTCTGTTCGGTTCCGTTCCATTCCGCTCGCAACAATGCCCGCGGAAGATTCTTCTCACTTCCTGGATTCGTGAATCTTCTGGTGGACGCTAGAACGATCACATCAAAAGAGTCTAGTTGTTTTCCAGAGTTTACCTACTCGGGTACACCTCGAGCATAGGTAGAGACATGGGATGAACTTGGTGAAGATTCGATTTCCACAAAGAATGATAAAAGTCAGGTTCGGAATACACGATTTCATGTCGTTATCCAAGTGTACCCGTACAAAGAATCACTTGACCTTTCAACTTGGACTTGGGTCGGAGTCAAAGGCATTCGGACTTCTTCGACCACCCGGAAGTCCCTTTCTTGTCTGCCATTTTATTCTTCGGACTAGAGATTCCAAAAGGCTCAGTCCTGACTCTAGACACTATAGCTTAAGTACGAAGAGGATACAGAGGTGCGAAAGCGAGATAAAATGAATCCAAGAGAGTTTCTTCCACTTGTTATTCTTCTTCTTCCTGTTAGTCGTACCAAATGCCATTTGTCCTGGCCATTCCCGGCGAGGGACTCGACTCGTTAGGCGAATAAATTCAATTGGAGAAGGTGCTTTTTGCCGATAGCTCGCGGCACGCAATGCGTCTTGGCGACACTGCCGTCGCTTTAGCCTGCCGCGTCGGTATGTCGTCGTAGTAGTCGTTGTTGTCGCCAGCGTCGTACCTACAAGACGTTACCAGAGAGAAAACTTCCCCCGGGTACGTGTCGCTTGGACATCGCGACTAAGAGTCCTCGCGGGAAGGAAGACAGAGTTCGCGAAGTAATGTGAGAATGAGCCAAACAGAGGAAGAGAATGACAGAGTGAGAAGCAGAACTGCATCGGCGTCCAGTGGCGATCGCTAACCGTGACCGGTGCCACTGATGATGCGATATCTTTGCAAAAACTCGGCAACAACCTGGCTGAACGTTATGCCCCGCCATGCGAGGCCTTCCGTGGCTGAAGGCCGTGCGAAGAACATGTGAAGAAGTCTGCGACCAATGCTGCCCATCTATTGCTGTTTCTGTACTTTACAGTAGAGGATCGCACGCTTGTACTCCAAGTATTAAGGTATATTATTCCCGGTCAGAAAAAAAAAATCTGTTATCAGCCACAAAAGAGTGTGCTGGTAACAATTAAAGGAGGCAGGTTCAAACTGTACACCAGGGCCATCGGTATCTGGACTGCGGTGAAGATAGCGACGGTGAAGAAGTGCGAGGAGGAAGTGCACGAAGACCAGTTGTAAAGAATGAGGAATGAGAGAAGAAAGGAGAGGAGAATGTAAGAGAAGCGATGCTGCACGCGAGCCTCCTGGTGGCCGCTTGTCAGCGCTATCTTGGCCCTTTCGACTTCCAAGCTTACACGTTTTCAACTCGGTTCTCCTTGGTACGAGAAACGAAGGTAGACCTGGTCCGCATCCGCGTCTTTGGGTGATGTATATCGAGCGCCTTGGCGACAATCATCGGGCAACGCGCTCGCTCACGGAGCCAATTACAAGAATACGCACGCCACCAAATCGGCCAATCGAACAACACTAGGTATGGACATACGTACACGGAGAGAATTTTTCATTAAAAATTACCGTTAAATTCGCGGTATTCGCGGAACATCATGGTATTTCATAATATGTTACCTATGGATTAAAGAGTAATTCACGAAAAAAAATGTGTTACCGAATTGTACGGTAAAAAATTGAAAACTTAAACTTTAGCTTATACCTTCCTGAATTTAAGAAGTCCTAATCGCTAAAAAACACTTCCGATTTAGTTTAAAGGGACGATTCGAGGGAAAGGGTAAGAGTTATCGTCTACAAGGATCTCGACCAATCAGAATGATTAGTTCCCCAATTTGACAATTGTCATTTGATTGCTTTAAACCAGTCTGTCTTGGGACACCGATCCAGGTGCCTCGAGCTACCTCGCGTTCCCGGGTTCTTTGTTGATAGTTTTTTTTTCACAGTTTTTCCTGTAGGGTATAGAAGTTTCTCGCTTGTGCGGTTCTCGCGTGACTCTCGCTATATTCAGAAAATCCTTCAGATTTTCTGCGCGTGTTTCGGAAGTGCAGTGTTGTGCTATAGTGTTCCCTGGATGCAGTTCCCGGCCTTCACGGATCAGCTGAACCAGCATCGGTGAGCACTCAAAATATCATGTGTTATAAGTAGTACGTAGTGAAATGGTAACGATTTCCCACGATTACTGGTTTCTACGGTAAATATTATCGCGAATTTGCCAAGAAAAGTTTACAAAAAATTCTCTCCGTGTAGCGAAAGAAACGTGTAGATTTTGCCTTTGCGTCTCATTTTCTCGTGTCTATCGGCATCTTTGGACAACGGCCATTGATATTAGTCGGTTACGCTATTACTTTTGAGCAGCGATAAGTGACGTTGAGATGAAGTGAAAAAAAAAAGGAAGTTGATGAACTGAAACGGGTGAAAGGGATGAAGACAAATTTCTCGCGTCCTCAGATGCTGCGAACAGGGGTTGTCTCTGGTGTTATCAGGGTGCTCTGCTACTCCACTACTACACTGCTGTGTGCACTGGTTTCCGTCTAGCTCGGAGGTATTTGATATTGACTTCTCGAGGCGCAGCTTTGAACTCTGGGCACACTGGAGCCCACCAAACCTCGAACCCCTCTGGTACGTTTAATTAAAAAGCTTCGTACGTGGTGCACCCCTTGAACCACCTTCGTTTCATCCCTCTCTTCCGAGCCTAGACCTTCTGGCTATGCGATATACACGTCGATAGTCAACCACCCTTTCCAGGTTTCTCTCTTCTGATTCTACTCGAGATCTCCATTCCATCTGGAATGTTATCCTGCACGTTCTGCATTTCGACGCGTGTTAACTATTTCGAGTCTTTGCCTTCAAACGCGCAGAAGGAATTTCCTCGGACCATCTTTTTCATCTTTTGTTTTATACTTTCGTACCACTTGCTTGAATTCGTGCTCCGCACCGCTGTGTAAATTCTAAATGAAGAATAAATATACGGGTAGCAGAATAAATTTGAGAATCCAAGTAGGCATGTAGTGAAAATAATGGGCGGGTTGTGACTGCTGTTCGAAACGAATGAATAGGGCTGCTAACTGAGCTTGTCGACATACGATTTTATTTACCTGCATCAACATCGTTTACGTGGAAAATGCAAGGCTGCAACGTTTTCCAATAATAACAATTATCCACGCGAGACTTCATTACTAATTCGCCCCGGGCTGCCTCTATTCTTTATTTATGGACAAGCTCATTATTTCTGTGCAGGTAAGCATATGAAAAATTCTCTTTCTCTCCTTTCCTCCGCGCTGGCTCTCCATCCTCTTCATGCTCTTTCCTTTTTCAATATTTTTGTCTTTTCTCTCTATCCTCATCATCCGCCGTCTCTTACGTCTCGTTATCATCTTCGTTCTCATACTCCCTTGGCTTTTTTGTGCGGCGCAACAACCAAGTCACGGATTGTTAAATTAACTACCACCAAACGGACAAAAGGTGTACGTTTTCACCAAGGTGAATTATCTTGAGCGCGAAAGTACATGCCGAGGATTCGCGAAAGCAAACGAGCGAAAAGTTATCTAGAAATGCATATAGAAGTCCGGCGGGCCCCGGGCGCTTTCGAGACTCCAGCATCCCTCCTTGCGCCTCCATCACACAACTAGTAATACTTGTGTACCTTGAGAAAGATGATCGAAAAGCATCCCTGCGATTCGCCAAGTTAATAAATATTCGCGAAATCAATCAAGGAGTTCAGCGTACGTCCCGCTGCTTTCAATATAACCGACGGCACGGCTGGCTTAATAAGAAACCAGAGCCTTATAAATGACCGGTAAATATTCATGTCGAGGCTGCGTACGCCGCTGTTATGCAGATGAGCTAGGATACCGCATACGTATACGTATGCGTATACCTATACCAATATATATATATCTGTATACACACGTATATAGATATATGTCGGCCCGCTTCTACGGAAGCCCAGTCATCTTACTATCTACGATCGGAAGCGTTGCGACGCGATGCGACACACATGCACGATCCTCCGCTGCCTTCCAAAAGGATTGTCCTCTGTGACTTCTTGCCAGATGAGAGTAAGGATAAACTAAAAATGTCCAGTTATCCTGTGTTATCTACTCCTGTGAAATGTGAGATTTCGTTCTCAAGAAATTCGAATCCTTACTACTATCCATAGAAAACAATAATTTTCGGTTGATGATATGTCCTACATGAACGGAAAAAGAAACTGTAAAATCCTGTAAATTAAAAACATCTCTGTAACATCTAGGTCTTCGCGAGCGGGTAGAATTTTTGCGATTCGTTCCGAGACTGTTCATAATCCGTACAAACAGACTGAGCTAACAAGCCCGGGGGCTAAACGGGGCGACAGCTTTAAACAAGATTATCAAACGATTAAAAGAATTTCCTTGGCCCCCGGTAATTTCGCCCGTGTACTCGGTTCGGAGTCAAGAGCAGAGAGAAAGAGAAAGAGAGAAATCAATTTATTCGATTTAGGGCAGGGCCCCCGTAAACCGGTGAATACATAAAGAGAGAGAGAGAGAGAGAGGGAAAGAGAGATAAGTCTCGAAGAGATGCCACCAGAAGGGGGAACGAGAAGCCGGGAAGTGAAAACAGAGATAAGTCGTGAGTGGGTAAAAGAAAGAGAAAGAGAGTGCAATAAGATACAGAGAGAGGAGGAAGCGAAAAGACGCAAGAAACCTAAGAGAGAATAACGGATCGGAGATTAGCCCCGGGAGGCTCCTTTGTGCAGCAATGAAAACAGCTTGTCTCAAAGAACCGCGACGGATACATTTTTAATTACCTCAAATATCACTATACGCGCTCGCCCAAGTTTCTTAATTAAATGTCATATTGCATCCCGGGGCGACTTTCGCCCGAAACGTTCCAAATAACTGATAGAGCAAGTCGGATGAGCTGTGAGAAAATCAGCAATAGCAAAAAGCAGAGTTATCCTATCTTGCAATATTTTTTGCCAAAATTATTCGAGACTTCGATATCGCTCAGCACGCGTGTCACGAAAAACTTCAACTAACGATTCTAATTCATTGCTTCCTGAGAAGTGCCATATCTTTCTTTTTGCAAATTCCAAACAGACGATTCTCCATACGGGTCGTGGGATTTTCTCTCGTAATAGAATTGCAATACGGTCCTTGGTTGGGATATTAGAATATTCACCTGGAGTACAATCATGGACTAGCCAAGTAACTAAATTTGAATATAACAACGGCTCGTACTCATACACACCGCGTCCTGGGCATAAACTACTCGGATACATATCTACTCTCGAATATTCGCAAGCTACGCTGTCTCACACGCGTCGTCCTTCCCATTGCCAATCTCAAGCTGCTAATTTTTATTGGTTACTCTGTTCCTCTGCCAGAAACAAAAGGAGCCTCTACGAACGAAAGCATTGAAGCTATCGTGGTGCATCCGATTTATTGAGTATAGAAAAAAAAAGAAATCAATGACAAGTAAAACAGTTGAACCACTGTTAAAGGCAAAGGCCAAGGAAAGGAGCACATGGTCCTTTCTGGCTGATACGTGATCATTCTTTGTCAAGAAGACGTGTCGCAGCTCGACACAGTCACACTCGGTAGTTTTGATCGATGCGTATGTAACTTTCGAGAGAATCAAAAACGATATTATGAAAATAATCTGTTACGCTTCTGCTGTGCGATATTAGTTATCACTTGGCTTTGTTTTTGGTTTCTATTACTTTTATATTTTTTAATATTTTTTTTCAAGGATATACATGAGATTCCATTGCATTATAAATAGAAAATTTGTTACCTAACACCCTGTAATTTTAGACCAGGGACATATTTCACGTAGTATGCTAAGAATTTGGGCACTTGACCGAGGAACGGTACTATTATTTTTTCTTAATTTTTACTTTAATCTCTCAGTCAAATTTTTGACATATTTTGGAAAATTTAGGGAGAGCACAGAGAGCGCTCTGAATGTTTCCATATTTACGTGGTCTCTTTGACTCTCCTCCATATCTGTATCCTGTTTGCAGTAACATTTCTCCACTATACAATTTGAACTATTTCGCTAGGGGTCGTAGGGAAACGCTCATGGGATGATGGGATAATTCTAAAATACTTTCCGTACGCAATAAAGGTATATATAATTTGTCGAGTTCATATTGAGTCATTATTTTTTTTTTTTTTTTTACGATATTCACTAAGAATAAAGATTATTAGGTAAAATTGGGGTATGGTATGGTATAAGTATTTGAAGAATACAAATTCACCGCTAACGGGGTTAACCGAGCCCGTGATTTCACTGGCAAACGGAAACACGTATTTGCGCTTTCGTGCCTTCACTCGCTCACTCTCCTGTACAATCCAGCCAGAGAGGCAGACAGGCAGACAGGGAGTGAGCCACCCTCCGTGGACCCCAGCAGCGCCTCAATGACATTCCACGTTTGAGTACGGATTATAAATTATTTAATCAAGCTCACGAGAGCAGCAACTAAGCTCCGACGAAGTAAGCAAAAAGAAAATATTTACCCCATTATAAACGGGAGAGCGAAAGATACCGGTGGGTGGAAGACGGGTGGTAGGATCGGAGCGGAGTTGCTTACTTGTTTATTTCAAGGTGGAGCAGCAGAGAGGGTGGCTCGAGGCAGTAATAAGAACGACGGCATAGTTTTAACTTCTCTTTTATGTCGGCATTTTCCGCGGTGCTGCTTTGTGCGAATGAAAGCACAAATTGCCAGAGCGCCTTCAGGGAGACATTGAGACACGACGAAGACTTCTACTTTTCTCCCCCTTAACTTCTTCTCCTTTCGCCCTGCCACTTGTATCGCCCTACGATCCTCGTACAGGACTCTCCAGCCACTTGATCTTCTCTTTCCGAGAAAAGAGCATACCCGGACTACCATTTTCTTCGTTTCTTTGGTTTTTTTTCTCGTTTTCTTTGCTCCTTCATTTTTTTTGATCTTGCTCCCTTCGTTTCTTTTCTGAAAGCAGCTCACCTGCTGATCCGTTCAGTAGGTATGGCAAGACAGCCGTCGGACAGTACAGTAGACATACTTAAAATGCAGTATGACAGTCATTTAACACCTTGTGATCTCGCAAGGATATCCTGATGCTATTGTGCACCCTCTATTGTGTGATTGTAGTCCCGTGGGACGTGCCATGTGCACGAGTGCGAGAGGCTAACTTGAAAGTGGCCAAACGTTAAGACAATGTACGTTGACACGGGAGAAGAAAAAAGAAAAGGCAACAACCCGAGAAACACGTCCCCGGGAAAAGAATTAGGTACAAGTAACCCAGAGAAAGGGTCGAAGAAGAGCGAGAGGGAGAGAGGGAAGGAGAAGTAAAAGTAAAAGAGAGAAAGATCAGGGTTTGTGTGTACGTACGCTATGGTTTAAGATGCGTTATCGAATGTTTTATTCATAAGGTAAGAACAAAGCCTGCATTTATCCTGAGGACATCTCGGCCGCACGCGGTAGCGAAGTCTACGCAACGCTACACATCATGCCGCACGCCCTCGTCCCTTGGTTGCATTAACGTCGCGTTGCCGTTGCGTTTAAATCCGCCTTAACGTTAGGCTATGCGCCAGGTAGGGTGACTGCGCGTAAGTGCGTATTTGAATACCGCGAGGGTTTCGTAACTTATATAGAAACAGTACAGGGTCGTTCATCTCAAGATGCACTGGTCAGTTTTGACAGCTGTCAAAAATCACTTGCGGTTAATGGTACTTTTCGAAAAAGAAACTTACAAAAATAATTAGGAATATTTTTATTATTTGTCATATTTAAAATTTGTTGCAGTAATTCAAATTTAATTTTATTACTTAATTAATGAAGACGATGTCGTGACAGATGTGAAATCTCAATGTTCCGTTTAAGCTGAATCGCCCTGTATATTCAGAACGCGGAGCGGAACAGAGCCTATTCAAAACGAGGATCGCAACCACTTGTGGGTCGTCGGAATTGCCCTAATAAAAATGTTACACCGCTCTCCCAGTGGGTCGGGAGAGAAAGAAAAAGGGAGGAGAGAAAAGTCTCTCAAGTGAACCGAAAAAAAGGCTCTCGATGGTTCTTGCAGATAACTGCAAATATGGTAGCTCAGCCAAGGGTATCTCTGTCATTTGTATCTCGACGGGGCAACCCTTGAATGACAATGAATTCTAAGGGCTCGAGTACTTCGGCGCTGAAAGCTAACCGAGGACAGGAAGACGCCCGTTATCCCTGGGGACTTATTTCATAAACTTTCAGCTACCATCTACACGCTTCTATCCTCTGTCCACCTCCTAGCCCAAGCGTCTGTTCCTTAACCCTTTCTATTCCCTTTGACACTGACCCATCGACGGACCCACAGTAATTTCTCGACAGCGGCGGAAACCGTATCTTGTCGAACTCCTGACCTCTGACCTGGTCAATCATTCCGGTATCTTATCAGTACACGCAATCTTGTCCTGCATAAAAGGAAATTGGCAGGAAGAGTCAGAGTTCCTTTGAGACAGAATGAGAGAGGTAGCCAAGAGATAAAGATGCCTCGATGCGAGGAAGAAGCAAAGAGGACGTAGAAATGGCGGGTAGTGGGTGGATCGGCATGATTTACGAGGACTGGCGTCCTGGGCTCAAGCCGGACTCCAGAGAGACGCCTCGCTGATAGCGTCAGAGCCACATAAGTCATCGAGACTACCTAGGGGTCCCTTTCCCTTTTCTGACTCCGCTTCTTCTGCCCTTTTTCATACCCACCCCATACGCGCTGCATCCTATTCTTAATCTTCTTTGGACCCCCATTATCGAGCCTCCGCTCCAATTATAACGGTGGCGATACAGCCGGAATTATAATTGGTTTATTGGGAAGACAACACAGGAGTTTGAGGTGGTGGTTAAGGAGGTTGAAGGTCCTCGGCCAAAAACAAATCGTACCAGCACTCCTTCGCTATAAACAGCCTCTCTATTTTTTCATCTCAACCAGAATCTTTGTCCGTACCAAATAACAGTAGACATCGAAGAAACCCATGAAATGCCAGCCAATAATTCTATGACTAATCGGTACCGGGAAAAATTGTATTTAAGACTTCGAGAGGATGCTGCAAATCGATTTGATCATAAAGGAAATGATATCTCACCAAATAATTTTTAAATGAGACAACTCGTTGTCTTTTTCTCTGCTGTTGGATGATCATGACCAATACTCTCCGCAGCGTGAATGACTATTTATTAAAGCACTTCTCAGTAATCTAAGAGACTGACAATTGTAGACATTGTGATGCTACAGGGAATCCCAAGAAACGAATACGTATCCAATATCTTCCTTTGTCGATATATAAAAAATGAATTCACAAGATCACAGAGCTATGTATAAAAAGGATACAGCAAATTCGGTTGACGCTCGATACTAGGAAGTTAAACGAGACGTTCCTCGTGCTGTCCCAATTAAGCCTGATTTTCTCCGTTTCCTTCCCGGTATTAGTGTCACGGTTAGCGAGCAATCTCGGAATCTCTGGTATTGTGTGCCGTCCGTTCGTCCACTTACATTCACGGCATGAATATTACATGCTTCTTACCCACCGGAAAGATAATTGTCAAGAGTTCTAAATAAGCCAAGTATGGCGTTGGATAGATGATGCATAATACATAATACCAGGAGTAACGATAAGTGTAAATGTAATAAAGAATAAAAAAAAAAGAGTCAAGGGATATACTGGTTCCACGTCGAGTGGAGAGGGGGATCATGTGATAGGATAATGATACATTTTATAGGGCAACGGCAGAGATTCTAGACGAGATTACATATGACGTGAATAAGCTTATAAGATTTAGTAACAAAGAAATCTTCACATCTATGATGATACTATGATGGTCCTATGATACACGTTGAATCTAACTCAATGCGATCCTAACGTCAGTAGCGGATGGAATTCACGATACTTGACTGATCCGTTCTGTAAACAGTTTTTGATGTTTAGTAGATGATTCCGAGTCTATGTTACAACTACTACTACCAAGCGTCTCCCTGGGCTCCCTGGCTACCAAGTTTTTAATAGGCCTAACCGTTTTCTAAAACCAGCCGGTTTAGCCTGGAAGGCACGACCCATTTCCCGGACATAAATCAACCTGACGTGAGCGCTACGGTGCGCTGTTGTTATGGCATTTCTGAAGGTGGGCATTATCGACGACTCGTCTGTAATTAAGGTAGATAGCGAGACAATCACCATCTTGATGAGAAACCGAAATTCAATTCCGTCTGGGCCGGACGTATTACCCATGTATGTTATGTATCTAGCTATAACCTACAGCACGGCCAGACGCTCGACGTCGTTCTTTCTCAAATTGATCATTTCTCAGCATCGCAGAGATTTCGATCAATTGTATTGCTAATTTCCAAAAGATCCATTCGCTCGAACAAAGATTCGTCTGAACAGAGGGATTCACAAAATTATGGTTTAAGAAAAAGGTAGCTTGCCTTTACGCCTGTGGTTTAGTGACAGTGTACCTGGATGTCGGTGACAGGTGTCAGCAGGAAAAAGAACTTCGAGTAACGGACGTTGACAGTTAAGGATCCCGTCTGTTGTATTTCCGTTCGGATATGTAAATTCGTTTGGATCGCGTGAAAATTCGGTTATTTAATAAATTGTGGCAAATTTTTCATCATTCTTTTCGAGTGCCCATCGAATGACAACTTTGACAGGTGGGCTTGAGATTGGTTGCCGGTGGTAGCGTTGGCAGAATGACGAGCAACAGGCAATGATGGCGGTGGTCATCCACCCAGAAATCAAAGTCTAGACCCTGCACGCCTTCTCTGAAGTAACCGCTAATTTTCTTGGACAACCACAAAACCGCAAGAATAATAGCAGCTCCGTTCAACTCTCACATTAAAATGCGCAAATAACAATGCTTATGAACGACCTCTGTGATTATTTTCGGATAAATCTTGTCGCGGTAGCCGTTCCCGCTTCATTCACGCGTACGAGCTTTGGAGATTCTAGTCGAATCTTCAAGTTCTGGCACACGGACCGAAGTGAGGATAAATTAGCTGTAGGAAAGAGCAGAAGATGAACTGCCACTTTGGGTCACTCTGTGAGTGGGACCATGGGTATAGATATTCTGTATAGGAATTAGTTTGAAGAATCCAACACTCTGGTACATTATATTGGTTCTGCTACAGTGGGGAGTTTAGTTCTGCTTTGTTTAAGGATTCTTCGCGTCAAAATGGAAAATCAATGCTCGCGCGATATTAAAATTTGACGGGACCTGAAAGTAGGTTATGTTCGCACCCTCCCTCCCGCCACCCCATCCTTATCCTCACCCTCTTCCTCTCATAAGACAAGCGACCTACCAGGGGTGGTAGATGCTAAACGCTTTTAAAATTTAACTTCCTACCGAGTTGGAGCGGCCTGCTTGGAATCTCGACGGAAATTCATTTCTTTAGAGCAACAGAAGCTACCTATTACACAGGCACCTAGGTTCCATGAGATTTTACCACGCCGGAATTTATTAGTCGCTAAATAGATACTGAATTCTCTGAACGTGCTATATTAAAGAGCAAATTAAAGATATAGTATTGTAACCACGATACTACCCTGTACAGTAGAGTTGATCGTATAAGAATTGGATTCGAGTCAGCCGGTAGTACCAACTGTGCGAATCATTGGTCCAGCTCTTACTTAAGATCGAATATTCCATCTAATAAGATGTATTAGGAATCTTTTTGCAGCGAGGTTAAATTATAGCTCAGCATCTTAGCAGAACGTAGGTACTCTTCCATATATCCAAGATCCTATATGAGCACAGCTGGACGTCTGTATCTCACGTTTCAATATATCTCAATTATATCGTAAATAAAATATGACTGGCTAGTTGCGTGCGACTGGTAAATTGGCAGCTAAGGCGTCCGTTAGTAAACCTGTTCGGTTCTCAATACTGACAAGCACACTCCTTGCGACAGCCCAATATAAATTCTAACAATGAGTTTTCTGCTTCTCTAATCAGTATCGTGATTCCACGTTTTCCAGTACTTCTGATAATCGTAATAGCAGCAACCGATGTATCGGCTACATTCGCAGCATCCCTGATACAGCAACACCCTTATAACAAGTATTTGAGAAGTTCTCTACCGGGGAAGAGATCGCTCGTCGACTTTAATGCGATAACGGGAAATTGCGTAAAAAGTGGATGCGCCCGCGTGAGGGTCAGACAGATCGAGCCGTGGAGACCACGCGAGTAGAGTATATATATATATATATATATATACTACCTAAGATCCTATAGTATATAAGGTAAGACCTCGCGGTTGGCGATGCGTGATAGCATAAATAACGAGCATAACTTTCGAGTCGTGAAACGCGACTATCGAGGCGGCTGTGCATTGCTACATAATTTTTTCAAAAAAAAAAAAAAAATAACCACCTTATCGATCTCACGAACGGCAGCCATTCTTTTTGTATTCTTCATTTATTTACCCGCTCGTCTTCCTCCCCGTCTTCCAATTTATACTTGGCCTTACCGACTCTTCCCCTGCCTCTGTCTGTCTCACTCTTACCACCTACTAGAACTCATCCGCAGACCAAGGAGAACCAGGAGTTGGGTTCGAAAGAACATTTCGCAGCCCTGTCTTCGCTTTATTTTGCGTTAAAGCGACAAGTTTAATATCCCTGCGCTCGGGAGGGTACTCGTAACCCCAACCCACCCCCGAGTAGCGAGGTGAAACTTTAATACAATTTCATTTGCCTCTCGCTGACAAACTCCCTACTCTCCCTCTCGCTCACTCGCCCTCTCACCCTTGTCTGTCCTTCTGTACCGGGTTCTTTACTGGTTCTGAAGGAAGACTATTTATAATCATAACTCCCCGAGAAAATGTTTTCCTCCGGCGACAACCCTGCCAAACCCCCACCAGACAGAGGGAACACTCCTCCCCGTCAGAGACGGTGAAACAAAGTGAGAGCCAGCAAGCGTACCAACTCTAGCGATTAAGAAAGTGTTGGGGAAAGTAACAAATTTGCGGAAATTGTACGGGCCGTGCAACCCTTAGACTCTACTTACATGAAATGAATTATTTCGTTTTTGAATTATTTCATTTTAATTGCTTGTTCACAAACTCTTATTTTAGAGTTCTATTCGGAGTTTGGGAATTAAAAACGTGAAGAAAAGATCTAATACAGATATAAGTATGTAGATATGCACAAGTAAGAATCTTGCAGCGATTGCTACAACTTCTTTTTTTTTTTGGCATTTCATGGAAATGCGTGGCCGCAACTTCGACCCAAAAAATGGAGGAACAGTGAAAAAAGACAATTGTACGTTCGGTAAATAATGCACGGCTGAGCATTGCAGTCTGCGAGAGCGACGTTACCCAGCGCCGTATCCCGAAGGAAATTAGGAAACGCGGGCAAACAGCCCTGTACGCCACCTCATCCCCTATCGCGCTACCCGCACCAAGTCACAAATGTAATATTCACAGAATAATACAGCCGACCCGACGCCCCGGAATACCGAGGCTTTATTTTTCCCTTTTCCTTCTGGTTTTACCCTCGTTTTCGGCGTCGTCGGTTCTGTCCTTCTCCGGACGCGTTAATAGAAACCGCGACAGTCAGCTGCAGCAAATTAATATCCTCATACAAAGTAAACCTAAAAGACTCGAAGTGACTCCATTTTTTTTTGCTAGAAATTTATTCATTTACCTCAGTAAGAATTTTTTATTTTCTCAGCAAAAGCACGTGAAATATTATGATTTTGATCCAATCGGATAGTATTCTCCTAACCGATTTGTCCCCAGCGTCTACACTACTGCAGGACTCTCATTTACGATCTCACATATTGTCCACAGTGATACCGGCGCGTCTCTGATTACGCAGAAAACTTGCCCGGCTCGGTATCTCGAAACATCGCGTGGTATAAAACCCGATACACCGGTAGTTATATCTGTCTAAGGTGGCTCACAAAGGCACAACCTGACGTCTCAATTTTTTCTCATGCGAGATAAGATTGTTCACTCGGTGGCGACGGTGGCGACCATTAAAATGAGAATCTTGCCGTGAGAGCCTTTAAGTAAAATTCTATACAAAGAAGGACCCGTATAACGAATAACCCAAAGGCTTGGAGCTCGACACGTAATGAAAGACAATGAAGAGTAGAATGCTCGTAGATAAAGTTTATATTTGGTCAACTTGAAAAATTCTCAGAATGATATACGTTTTGGATCGCAAATCATTCAAGCCATTAGCCCACGTGGGTCGATATCGGGCGTAAAGGTGGTTCAGCTAAAGGTAAGAGGGTAATCCTTGGATGATGTGTGTTACGAGAGGTCTACCCGCCCGGGCACTCATCATCACTGAGATAATGGAGTGGGCGGTCCACAAAGGATGCTGGATGGCAGTATTCAGGGGTCCAGTATTCAGCATCCTCCTGGACCAATCCACTGAGAAAAAGACTCACAGACAAAAACGGACATTCAACGAACCCGCTTCACCAGCAGGACCATAAAATCATCTTGGTTTTTTCCCTTCACGATCATCGCAATCAACCGCCCCAACGATAACCCAGATATACTGCGAATATGATTTGTTTTTTTTAATCTGTCAATTTAAGAAAAAAATTATAAGAATAATTTTTTTTTTCTTTATTATGGACTCATCGATTCATCCAATATTTATTAATTGATTGTCCTGCGCACTCCTGATGATACTTACGCCTACTGCGAGAGGTCGTCTACCGCATGAGGTGAAATAGGTACTGCCCATACGACGGAGACGGCGAATGTTCATTGGCTCGAAAATTTTAATAACCCACTCAATGATAGGTCGGAGCAGTACGCATGACCGTAGGAGATGTCACCACAGTGCTGTGGCGACACGCACTACGTGGTGACACACTCCCACACTTCCGCACTCCCGCAATCCGAAACCAGCTGAGTCCCAATGCTCTCCTCTTGGGAGGTTCTAAGCCCAGGAGTCCTACCGTGTCGCAGAGTAATCTCAATAGCGCATGCGTTGCGAAGGATGTCGCTCTTAAGGATATCGACTGGCATATACCTATACTGATACCAAGATCAGGACCAATCACGAATCCAGTATCCTCCGTTAATGTTGCTAGAAAGTCAAATATGTCAAAGTATCTGAAAGCCATACATTAAACTTATATATATATATATAATTTTTCGCTAAAAAATACCCTAACAATCCATATTTTATTGGGTACCTTTCTTTAAAAGTAAAAATAAGGCAAGAAACCAGAAATTGTTACATAGAGTACAATCGTCCAAGATTGTGCTGTAATTTCCAAAAGAGTTGAGAATATATCTGACTGGTACCTCACTGGTTCTTCGACGTCTGGGAGGGTGCTGGATAAATCTGAAAGTTCGTAGCGAAACAGTTTGGACGTAAAAAGCAGAGATGGAGATGGAGATTCGAGATGAGGACGGATGAGGTGACCCGGGGCTCCGGAGTAGCTGAGGATCGATACGAACGGCGCGCGCTGTGTCCCCGTCTGCCATTGGTCATCGCGGAGGCTAGACGTGCCTGGTTTCTCCTTTCCACCTCCTGGTTCTCCTCCTGGACTGGCTCGACTTCTCCTCAACTTCTCCTACATCTCCTCTAGCACGTCTGTCCGAGCACTCTACCCACCTACCAACCTCCCTTATCCTCCTCCTGGAGGACCATCTACCTACTGCACCTTCTACCATCACCTACCCATGCCAACCCTTTTCGCACGTCCTCCAGGACTCTGCTGAACCAGTGCATACCTCAATCCTTGATTACGTGCCAACCAGGCACTCAGTGCTTCCCGTCTTATCAGATGGTACAGACATGTGGTCCGCACCTTGAAAATCTCCTATTAGATCCTAGCAAAAAGAACCTTCACGCAAACTCTAGCGTCTTTCGTAGATGCTGCGAGTGCATATGTCTCTGTGCCTGTACATGAATACACACAGACTGGTGCTGGAATCTCTAGCAGTAAATCCCCGCGCAACTTGTCCTACACACGTGACGCGTGCATAGTCACGCGTTAATGCGCACATCGCGTGGACGGCACTGCTCCCTTTGATTTATCACCCTGGAGCAATATCGATGGAACCCTGCGGGACTCACGGTAGTCTCCATCCTTGATAAAAGATACTCCACGCCTGAGAAAAGATTCTGGATAGATTAGGTACCAAGAGAGTGTCGGTTCGCCAGTAGGCACCTTGTTGGTACCTACACGGTACCCGGTAGATCTACGGAACACATCAGCAAGAGATCTCGGTTGAATCGGGCATGTTAGCGAGAATCTCAGTGAAATGATAAAACGATTGATTAGAAGAGAGGATAGAGTCCAGGCAAGGACGTGTGGCAGGAAGCATTGTTATCACCGTGTAGGAACGTGCATAGCATGCTCGGTCTTCGTGTACCGCAGAACATGGTTATCCAGCTACGTTGTACCGAATGTCCTGAGCTTCGGCGGGGCAGGAACACTTGGTGCGAATGTGGATCGTGTATATGAGAATATGGCGTAGGTGAACGGGGGACAGTCATGAGTCCCACGATGACTGTCAACGCGCAGACCGCAAAGCCATCAGGTATATGGTAAGCCAAGACATAAGGTGAGACAGAGGCAGAGTCTCATACCACGCTCGGAAATGGCTACTGAATATGGATGAGTCGAGAAGCGGACACACTCTCATGCTCACGACGGAGACATAATTGCCTTAATTAACGCTAATATGTTAAATCGCGACGGTTTCCTTTGTCCGCTGTTCTGAGGTGCTCGTATGATGCCACCGTTAAAAACCCTCAAGTATTCCCAGCACACTGTGACACATTGACGACAATTAAATATTTACCAACGTTGAAGGAAAGGAGGAAAAGCATCGTGAATTATTACGTATGGGAACATGAGATAAAAAAAATTACTCAAATTCACTGTAGACCTCGGTACATCACGCTTCGGATGTTACATCTGGCCAATGACTTTGAAAGCCAAGTCTCACTGTCAAAAGATTCGCCAGGGTACCTCGAACTGCGTTGCAGAATGCAGATACATAAATTCATGAGCAAGTAACAACCAGTGACGCCACGCTAGCTTCCGTGCCGCGCAGCAGCAATCGTATTCATGAACCGACACGGTAATTAGGGACACTAGCTCGCCTCGCAACCGGAAGTCACCTTAAGAATCCTCCCTCGGCGATGGAATATTGCCGGAAATACTTATGCATTTCGTTCGTTTCGTAAGAAACGCCAGGATTTCGTAGTTGGAACGGGGTACGGCGAAAATGAAACGTCTACTATAATTCATTTTATTCTTATATACAGGTTGTTACAAAATATCAAATCACGCAAGGTATTCGCGACCTCATTAAATGCCAATTGTACAGATACGAGCCCGAGACTCTCCATTTCTCTATTGCCTTAAGTGGCAATGCAACCTCCAGAACTGTACCGTGTATATTATATAGGTGGAAGCCAATTATTTGCCAAGTCGAGCCGAAGGCAATGATAACTTCAGGCAGAGCATAATTTTGAGCACCACGAGCCGCGCAGTACGTAACTCTGCCGAGCTATAATGAAGATATAACCGAGCCGACTGCCGAGACATCTTTACGTCCTCAGTGCTTGGCTTGTTACTTGGTTATGGCATGGGCTACGAGACTTCGATGCTACAGTCCTCGAATCTTCGCTATCTGTCTCTCTTTCTGTCTCTTTCTCTCTCTCTTTCTCGCTCTCTGTGCGGACGTTGCTGTTAATCAAAAGCTCATGCCAAGCATTGACACTAACGATCTGACCGACAGAGGACCAAGTATCGCAGAAACTGCCGTAGCTGATTGATATCAAATCATCGGTACAATATTCGATAGTTTGTATTGTCAAAATTTAAATTTAATTATCATTAATGCCGGCGATCATTAAATCCAACGAAATCAAACGGCATTGAGGATTTTTCAAAATTTCATATTAAAGTATGCGTTCCTACTATGCCAGGGCTGATAACTATGCCTGTACATTTTCATTTGCGAATTGCAAAGCTATAGTGGATTTTAAAAGGAACCTGGCAAATATAGTATATCCGACTGTTTGAATCGCTGGATGGTTCACTGGCTGGCAGGCGCGGGGCCATTCATGGTGTTCATTTCAATTCTGGTTTAATTGCACGCTGCTCAATATTGACGAGTTAAATAATTGTCTTTGCTGAAGAGTATCGTGCTGTTGCATATACGTTAAATAATACCATCGGGATATTCATGGTTGTACCTGAATATATACCAGTACGTATATAATGACTTTTAATGGAAATATGAGGATCAATAAATATCGTAAAACAGAGAATAGTCATCCTGGATATAATTCCAATTGATTGTATAAATACCGTATATTTCTCAGGTATGAAATAATGCCAAGATTAAAATACGTATTTTCTTTAAAGCCAAATTCTTGTGTCTATGGGAGCGATGATTCTTGTTGTTCATAATGTACGGAGAGGTTACTTGTAGCAAATGGTTTAACGAGTTTAAGAAAAGCTTAGAATCTATTCCAGAAGGAAGTACCTTGATCTAGGTAGGTAACAACACGTGCCACGCCCGCGTTTACTTCAGGCGCGATCGGCATTATAATCCTATTACAGATTTACTTCTTTTGTAGCATATTTAAATCTCTCTCCTTCTCTTTCTTGCTGTCTATCCTTTGCTTTGCTCCGCTTGCACATCGACACATCCTTACCGACTCACTCTATTCTCGTATGTCCCTCGTTCTCTCCCGTGCTCTCTTTTTCTCTTCTTCGCCTTCTTCTTCTTCTTCTTCTTCTTCTTCTTCTTCTATTTCTCCTACCTTTTCTCTCATCCTTCTCAACTGTACTCCGGCCAACAACCTGCCCTGACGGCTGCGCGTAAAATTGGCCGGAACGCATTTTTCCATTAGGCCGTTGTTGAGCCGCATTACAAATTGCAGGTATAGGAACTACTCTGTGAGCAGGTTATCTTGGAAAGAGAAGCAGGACCTACCCCTACTCTCGTTCATCCGGATGATTTTATTCTGCCCTTCCTCATATTCATCCTGCACACACGTACAGGACTATGACTATGTACAGTTTTTCAGACCTCATTAGAGATGCTATAATATTTTACATCGCATTGCAGTCCTGTCTCAGAAAATTTCTGAAGTGCGTCGTAAAGAAATGACTGCGGCAGGTTAGGGTTAGGCTAGGTTCGATTAAAAGGACTTCCATTAAAACTTAAGACCGACGGCTCCTAAATGAACTAAGTGCGAATGTCGTTAGGATGAAATAGCTTCATCGTGGGAATTAGTGTTTTTAATATTACATCGTAAGTTCTTTCGTGGTAAAAAGAAGGGAACATGCCGAACCCCAACCCTCAGATTTTGCGTCCTGTTCGTAACGGGTCGTACGCCCTATCCGAGGCTAAAAGGATTCGGCAATAAACAACGGTGAGTCTTGAAATTACGAAGGGCGTCGGAATCTGCATAAAAATCCCCTATAGCGCTGCTACCGAACAGGGGTTAGTCCAATGGATTAGCGACGTACCACCATAGAAAAAAAAAAAGAAACGAACTACTAGCATTACTGGTTAATTTTTTATTTTATTTTATTCTATGTCTCACCATTCATTACGGTCGGTTGTCATTTAATTTTTATATCAAGCTGAGAACGAAGTTTCCATGGGGTTCGAAGGTTCTCTACTATAATTCCCTAGGGTTCTCTAAGGAACACATGAAATCAATTACGTGTTATTGTGTCGGTCGAATTTGATCGTGATATCTAAGATTGAATTTTTTGTCTGTACAGAAACAACAAAAGGCGAAGAAACTGGTCCACGACGATCCGCAAGAAGCACGACTTATCCTGGGTAAGTGTATCTAATTACCCTGGCGTTTACGTCAACGTTTACAGTGATTTACGGCAAAATTGTGGCAGCGACCTTCGCCCGGGACGAGAGCTAAGCGGTTCGCGGCTAAAAACTCTGAAAGATTCGGTCATTTATCACGGCGGCGTCCTGCGGTGCCTCGAGGCTCAAGGAAGAATGAAAAGGGGTGGAATATAATCCGTTGGACAGACTAATCGCGGACTAACTATCCACATATTATCTAGAATAATTTCACGTTACACTGGGCTTCGATGAACGCCTTCGTTCTCTGTATACCTCGGCATTGCAGAATATTATATACACGATACAGCGCAGTTAGGGCTCCTGGAAAGAGACGTCACGCGGATGTCATAGAATAGCCAATCATTTGGATAAGGCCCTTTAGATTTTCAAAGAAACGACCAATATCGATTTTCGATTTTGTCCTAAATAATCGTGAAGAGCAACGATACCGGGGACGTAAACTACGTCATGTGGAGTTTGAGCGCACACCTACGTGTCAGGGGTACACACGTAACGCCTCGAAATTACAGAGTGCCAGTGGTGCCAAGGTCCATCCATCACAGGGTCCGTAGGTCCCAGAGAGACCCGGGGAACCGCCCCGGCGTTTAAGTCGTTAGCAATTTCCTGCACGGGACTATTTTCAGGCCCAAATTCCATATGGTCCGATAATGTCCGATAATATAACAGGCCATCCTCCCGTACACCCCCTCTCTACCTCCTTATAATTTCTTCGAATGCCCTTTTTCCAAATTAAGCTACCTTCCTTTAAATTTAATTTATCATCAACTCGCAACGTCCCGACGTCCATTCGAAAAATCAAATCGACAATTGGCACAATCCTTTTCAGACTTTAATTAAGGTTTTACCATTATCCAATTACAGTTTTATTTCACGTGATGTATTACACGTTTTACCGTTAATCACAAAGCTTACTTGATACTCTGCTAACCTGAGCGTAATCGTATTAGTCATACCGCCGTTGATTCATACGATTTGTTTTTATCAACTGTGAAAAACGACGCTTCTACACTTCCATAGCAAAATTGTAATCGTTGTGCGCCGTTTCGCCTCATCTTTTTTATTCGCTTAGTGCATTTTATAATAACACAGACGCGTTTACCAAGAGACGGAGTTTCGAATCTCTGCAAAGTGGGTACAAGTGGGAATAGGCCGGATGCGATATACGCCAGGCTAACTGTTACCAGAGAACACCAGTATCAGTGTTCGTGCGCCGCCACTTGGCGGCAGCACCTACTAGCTTATTACGAGATCCTGGACTCACATGATAAACTTCGGTTTACTGTTCGTTGATAATGATAATTTTCAGATCATGATGTATCTGTTCAGATGAAGAGTGCGTCTACTCAGACTATAGTCGTTCATATGAATTCTGGTAGAAGATCGCTAGATATTTGTCAGGATAAAGTTTTGAAGATTGTCACATCTCAGAGATCATGTGCAGATGAAATCAAGTGGAATCTAGATGATCCTGCACCTCAGTGGCTGATAGCGGAAGCCCTCAATAGAGAACGTGAAGTTAGTACATTAATTAGTAGAGTATTTTTTTTTAATAGTGTTCTCACAAAATTTGTAATATGCTCAGAAAAGTCAAACCGATCAGGCAGATTGTGTTAAGGATATTGCAGAGAATAACGAATCTTTGACAATGAAGTATGAAAACATTATTTTGGAAATAGAAGGAAAATTAGAGGATGCTAAGGCACAGCTGAAAGAGAGTTTCAAGAGAAATTATCTTATTAAAGAAAAATACAGAAGGTTACAACGGGTTAAATATTTTCTATACGTGGCAGCTATTTAATTCTGGTCCTCCGTTTACAATAGGGCTTTACGTAATGTCAAATTGGAGGCTGCACATGAAAATGAAATACTTCAGGGAAAGGTGGTTAATATTTATTCATCAATTCTTCAAAAATTTGCACCGATCCGTAAAAGAAAAGTTGCTCGACCATCAAAGTATAACAAGCAGCTCAGGTCATTCAGAACATTTTCCAAAAAGATGAACACGAAGTTTCGAAGAATCCTTCTGGTGTCGAACAAACTAAACCAAGAGCTTCTTTTATCAAAAAAAGCTTTGGAAGAAAAAACAATACAGTACGAATCGTTGAATAACTGTTTCGCGAAACTGAAGCATGAGTTGGAAACAGCTGAAGTCAATTTGAATGGTCTCATAAAAGAGAATAGCTCATTGAGAAAGAAATTCGAAGACACCAGAGAGTGGATAGAATCGAAGATCGGCAAAGAGCGTCATGAAAAATCAAATTTTGCTCAATACAAGGAAATGCAAAGGAGCAGGGAACTTAGAAATTTGAAAAACAAAGCAGAAGAGGATTTCGCTACTATAACTCAGCTACGAAACAAGTATCCAATAAAAATTCAATTATAATTAAAATTACAGCAAATGATTTTATCATCATTTACAGGCTTTTGCGTTCAGAATCCGCTAATGCGAACAAAGGATTCCTGTTAAACAGTTATAAAAGTCAGCTGGCAGATATGACTAAAGAAAAAGATGAGTACGTAGTAAAATTCAAAGAACTAGAAAACGAAATGGCGGTTTTACGTAACAACAATGGACAGTTAAAAGCTAAGGTACATCTTTCATTTTCACATATTGCCTAGTAATAGGAACGCTTGTAACATTTATGTAGATTTCGCTATTGAGCAACGAGAAGGATAAGCCATTGTTTGAGTCTGAAAAAATTGAGAAATTACAAAGCGATGTAAAGGACAAGGTATTATAATAATTAATAGCTGCAACTGTAAGTAACTGCGATTTATTTTAACGCGTTTCAACAATAGGTTGAAAATCAACTAACTTTGAAGCACGAGAAGTCAATGTTACACGAGATGGAGGCCATGAAAGCAAAGTGCGATGAGGTTGTCAGAGTCTTGAAAAGTAAACTAAATGCGTCTGAAACTTGCAATGCCGAATATTTTGTAGCCATAAAGGTATTTCTATGGGTCACAAGTATTTAGGCTCTGCACACAAATTAATGACAATATTTATAATCAGGAGTTTCTCAAAGAAATTCACGAATGGCAAACGGAACTCGAGGCTGAGGAAAAGTTGAGTAGTAGCGAAGCCAGTGAGCGAGAAGCTCACGAAACGGCCTGTGCCATTTTGAACATGACTCGTGGCCAATTGTCAAAATTTATGAAAAACAAAGCTCCAAATACAATCAATTGCTGGTTATTGGATTTTCACAAAATCACAGCAAAAAGAAACTTCTCGCAAGCCCTAACCAAATTTTTGATTAAGAAAGTCACGGAAGAAAAGAAATGAAAAAAATTCTTAAATGATTGGCAGATAGAATTTTATTGATAGGAAAACTAAAGTTACATTGTCATCTCATTAAAAGTATTCTAAAAAAATTAGGTAATCATTTGACCGTGGCCAAACTCCATTTGATTTTGGAAAAAAAAAATATCTTTTTTCATCTTAAATGGAATTCGGCCAGTTTTCATAAAAGAACCCCGTCACCCATACGCGAAGTCCACGCGTCGTTCTCATCCTCTAACATTGCATTAGAAAAAATAGATAATTCCAAACCGATTCAATCCAGCACCGGTCTACACTCAAGCTATATTCACTACCTACTATGAAAATCAAGTCCTAAACAATGATAACCATTAAAACTAATTGCCATTCCTGTCATCGTTAGACGTCACGGAATCAGGAGCAGCATTTTGCAACTGAGCGCTCTGGTACCTATCATAATTATCAATCTGCCCGAATATCTTCCGTCCAGGAATTCTATCGTCATCCTTGACATTAACTTCCGTCCCAATCTGCACTGACCAAGGAAGACCGTGACCACCCCTCATGTCATCCCGCGCATTTACTTGATTAGCTAATTTACGTTCGTCATCAGAATCCCTAGAATCCAGGTGCATAGAATTTTCTTTGAGCGCAGCCCGATCGTGATCCTCAATCCTGGATTGATAAGGCGCGTAAGGTCTATCGTAATATCCCGCAGCACGTTTAGGATAAGAGTCATACGAGTCGTATCTGTCGTACGGATGTACAGATTTGTATCTGAATCTATTTGGATCAACGTTGCCTGGAATACGTTTATAGGCAGTTGAACTTGCGACAGCCAGAGGATGCGACCTGACAACGTCATCGTAAGGACGTCCGTAGGATCTTAGATCCACTGGCTTTCTGATGACTTCAGGTAGAGTGGCGTAATAGATGATTCTCTTTGGTTTTGCTGTCACCGATTGGGCTCCTCTGTTTCTGCCGTAGATGTCAAGCTCGTCGTCATGATGACGACTGTAATAATATGGTGATTCGTGAGTTCCTCGTGGATAATAGTCACGTTCCATTCTGTAGCGATCAGGGTAGAACCTCCTGGGTATGGCCATGTCGAAATCACGTTCTCTTACTTTGTCACGATACATGGGCACGTAATCATCGTAATTTCGTGATATCGGCATCTCTCTTGATTCTCGACTATCCGGGTAATCACGTCGATGACTCGTTATGAAATCTGTCTTTGGTGCTTGACGACTTCGTCCATTGTCGGACGGCATATTGTTTCTGGGTACCTGATCGAGATTGGTACGATGTCGAAATTCTACGGAAATCGGTTGCTTCGCCCAGGTTTCCGGTGAGTTCAGTCGCGCCTCGCGGACATTCTTTGAACTGGAAATTTTCTCCATGTTACTGTCGGCTTCACGACGCACTCTTCGGGCTCGTCCCATAGTGTCTGTATGATGTCTAGTAAAATGATGCATTACTGGCTCGTCCAAGATACTTCTTCGTTCCCTTTCATAAGCGTAGTATACTTCGTCGCTTGGAAATTCTTCGACATCCTCGAGTCCTTGACGATTTCTTAAAAAATCCTCAAAGGCAGGTTCTTCGATGAGCTCCTCGTTCGAACGATAATGAAAATCCTCCAAGTCACGTTTCTCTCGTGAGCGGTCGTCTTCGGGTTCCTGTATGTTCCCATCCTCCAAGTTGATTTTAGTCGCTCTCAGATTTTCGAACTCCTGTGGTTCCTCAATAGAGGAAAGTCGGCCGACGCCGCTGACGCTGCGAACCTCGAATGCCGACGAGGACGCCGATGGGTCCAGACGTGGCCAGGATGGGCGCTCTAACGAATCTGAATTCGAGTATCGCGATACGTCCCAGGCTGTCCCGACACCCTCACCGTGTATTTTTGTCAAGGATGAAAGGGCAAAAATCGCCCAAAGGATGTAGGACATCTTTGACCTGTCCATTAAAAACAAAAAAAAATTGATAATTATCGATTAATAAAATCGAATGGGATACATAGGATCCGATTGATCAAGGTCAAAGGAGTATGCAAATCCAATCGATTCAATGTGAATGTCACTGTAAAATTTAGATTTTCAAAAATCACAATAGAATATCAAAGAACCAATGAGATTCGGTCCTTTCCGTCCGGTGCTGGGATGCGATCTGATCGTCCTCGAACGTTAACTACAAATGGACAACCAGCGAGTCACTAATTCTCCATAACAAATATAATTTCCCCGGTGCTTCCGGCAGCATTATACCAAGTTCCGGCGTCCGGACGTAACTCTCATTGTCTGGTCATTTACATGAGACGATGACACTACGATTCAAAACTTTCAAGCTTGATTCACGCCTAGTGTTCGCTACGTGAATATTTCCAGCTTCACAATATTGATCATTATTATTATCATCTGTCTTTCTCTCTTTGTTCCATAATAATGCGTCAACCATATAGCGAGGCAATGAACGTTAACAAAACCATGCAAATAATAAAGGCTTTCACGAGACGCACCTGGTATACCTACGCAGTTCAATGATCGCTCATGATCATGACTTTGATCAGTCTCATGATAACTCACCACCATATGAATTATTATGAAACGTGCAAAATATAATTGTACTTCTAACAAGAACCGTATCAGAATGTCACTGTATAGCGGAACAATTCTCTAAGATAACGTTCATACATCCTGTTCTTAGTAACGTTATGCTCCCAAGGTTTACAGTTAGGCCCGGTTCAATGCACCGTCTTATTTTTAGCATAAACGTTCGCAAACTTCTCATCAGTTCGTATTGCAAAATATTAAAATCTGCCTAGACTTTTGTTTAATCGAATATAAATGAGGTATAAATAATTCGAAGCTATTTTAAAATCATACTGAGCTTCTTAAATAATATAAAAATTTTTCTATACCACAGAATTGGAGCTGGTAAATCACTTTGTTATTCGTGAGGGTGCGTCGGTTTTAATTAGTGATGGATTTGAGTGACATTAATTATTTAAATAATTGAAGGGTATACCTTGCGCTTCTGCGTAACTCTTTCGTGGAGATTTTAGTGTTGTTCGTTCGAAGTGCTCCTGGTGACTGAAGTCACGATCCACGGTGCTTCAGGTATGTATGTAACGCGAAGCTGTTCAGGTGCAATGAGCTCTACCCCTCTACGAGAAGAACTACCGTTTTTCATCGGTGAGCATAGGTCTCCCGGACCGTAGTGCCTGTACCTATACTAAGAAAAGCGATTCCAAGCGTCTGGTGCACGTTACGAGTCTCTTTGGTGTTTCAGGATATCCTGTGGACATCTTAGGCAGTTTATGCATTTTTTGACTTGGTACGAAGTAAGCAAATAGCACCAATTTACCGTAATTGAGAAATAACCATTTTTTTCTGACAATCTTTCAGTTACATTTTTCAAACTCGTTGAAATCATTTCAAATTTTAGGTATCGTAAGCCTTGTATCAATTTCTGACTGATGAATAACTTTTAAGCCAATCATCCCAATCGTGGCAAAGTTAGAGCTATTCGAAGTGACAATTTTCTAAATTCTTCTTACACTTTTTCTATCCCACGCGCTGCCGTCATAATGGCATAATCTTACAAGACTAACATCCACTCAAGAATGAGAGCAGATTTACCGTACAAACTTTTGTCTTCTTCCTAATTTTATATTCAACCGAAGATAAATAGACTGAGGATTCCTATGTGTCCGATCCGCGCGAGTCTGATATCCTGGCGTATTGTTGCGAATGCTGCCATCTGTGCATGGAAACAGTTGTTATTGCGTTACTTTGGATAAACTAGATTGTGGAAACCGATAGGTTAGACCAGAGATGAGTAGGGAGATGCACAACGCTACGGTTTTAGGCGATACCATAAACATGGCGTAAATCGGAGCGGCGAG
>JARQTH010000188.1:0-24064 GCA_030142595.1 Trachelus iudaicus | reverse complement strand
TCTCTCTCTCTCTCTCTCTCTCTCTCTCTCTCTCTCTCTCTCTCTCTCTCTCTCTCTCTATCTCTCTCTCTCTCTCTGACTCTCTCTCTCCCTCTCTCTCTCCCTCTCTCTCTCTCATCTCTCCCCCCCCTCTGACTCTCTCTGTCCCCCTCTCCCTCTTCTCCTCTCCCTCTCCCCCTCTCTCTCTCTCTCCCTCTCCCTGTCCCTCTCCCTCTCCCTCTCCCTCTCCCTCTCCCTCTCTAACCCTTTGCTCCCATCCCTGTTCCCCTAATGTGCATGAATATGAGTTCTGGCACCGACACCAACTGAAACGCGGAATTCCATGGTCCCGGAATTTCGCAAACGGATTCATCTGTTAATCAGGGGACCAAGGATGACGAACCCAGCCTTCCTCTGGATACCGAATTGGCAACGGCCATTACGGCACCGTTGCCAGCGGGAGGAATTGAATGTCCAGTGTGCACAAGAAATAATAACCACATTTTTTTTCTAGACGTCGTACTCCTCTCAAAGCACATAGGCCAACATCATCCGCAAACTGACCTGAACTGGGCTTGTGGAAAATGTGGCAAACTATGGGGAAGACTGCACCCCTGGAGATGTCATTTCGCCAAATGCAAGGGAAGACCAGCGGAGAGACAAGACGGCCACAAGTGAAATTCCTGTGGGATGTTCTTTGCGACGACGGTAGGAAGATCGATGCATGAGCGGCACATGCATCCAGAGATAAGGAACATCAAACGAAGAATAGCAGCGGAGGCACCACGTCTCCCAGCGGGTGGAAGCACGGCGTTATGGCCTGACCACGAAATCGTGCAGCTAAAGGAACTTGAGATCCTATACTCCGACGCAAGATTCATTAACATTGAGATTCAGAAACACATGACGAACAAGACGACGAAACAAATCAGCGATATAAGAAGGGGGCTAAGGTTACTAGAAGCCAGAAGCAATGCTGTCGCAGGGGAAACAGCCATCGAAACTCCCCCTACCCAGGAAATACCCGCAGAGGAACCAGATAGAGGAACTCAAGAAGAAGAAAACACTATTACGGAAGCGATGCAGTGTCTGACGTAGAAGACACACCGGCACCATAGGAGAATGAATTCCTCACTACAGGCGCGACCTGCATCTTATCATACGAGGCGCCAAGCAACGAATCAGATGAAGCCAGGAATTACACAAACGAAGGGCCTAGTGAAGCGGGCAGACAAGAAAGGCCACAATGGAAAGTTATCTTATCCAACCATATCTTGAAGCCATTTTCCGGACCCAAACCATGCAAAAAGCTTCAATTGAAGATTGTCGGAATTTGGAAGGACTTTCGAGAAGACAGCTGCTCTTTAGCGCACGGGCTGGATGCGTTCATTTCCACCGACCTTTTCCCAACGCTACGGTATGGGGTCAAGGACGCAGAAGAGGAAGACAACCAGGCAGCCCAATCGAGCAACCGGCCGACCACCAGCTGACAAAGGGAAACTCGGAAGAAGAACAACCGAAATAATCGGAAGAGAGTACTAAAAAGCCCAGGACCTATACGATCACTGCCCCAACAAATTGGTAGAAGCCGTTATGAACGGAGAAAAAACGGCCTTAGGAGGAAGACTTGAACCGCCCAAGAAAGAAAACATAATAAAATTATATAATGATTTATGGAGCATCGAGATGCCTTTGAATATTCTAGATGCGGCAGGAATGAAGCAGCGAGAGAAGTGAATACCAGTGATGTATTCACACCAGTAACGATGGAGGAAATAATGGCCAAGATAAAGAAGATCAGAGAAAATACCGCCACAGGGCAGGACGGTATCAGGAAAAGAGACCTTGCCAGACAAGGTGTGAGCGCTCTGCTGGCAACCCTGTTCAACATTCTGTTGCACGAAGGCCACTTTCCAGCACCATGGCTTACAAACAGGACGACAATTATTCCAAAACTGGGAAAGGATGAAACCGACGTTAAGAACTGGCGTCCAATAACTATCAGTTCATTATTAAACAGAGTCTTCTGCTCACTAATAGACAAGCGGCTGAGAGTCGTGATAAGACAGACAGTCCGGCAAAAGGGCTTCACCATGGAAAATGGCTGCGAGGCAAATACTGCACTCTTCAAACATGCAGTTACGACAATGAAAGCGGGAACGGGAGGAGTAGCTACAATCGTAGACATCTCCAAGGCGTTCGATACCGTTCCGCACTTCGCCATAAAGACTAGTTTGCTAAGAAAAGGACTCCCGAACCAAGTGGTCGAGTACATTACAAAAATGTATAATGGTTGCAGAACTGATATACAGGCCGCTGGGGACGAAGTAGTCTACATTGAACTGAAGCAGGGAGTAAAACAAGGGGGCCCGTTGTCTCCGCTACTGTTCAATCTAATCATTGAACCCATTATCGACTACATTCAAGCAAACTCGGAGAGCATAAATATTGAGAATGAGTCGGTTGCCGTCCTTGCCTTTGCGGATGATATCATCCGCCTCGGGAGGGACGGCGGCGAGGCTCAGAGGCAAATCGACGACCTCAATAGAGAACTTTCACTGATGAGAATGAACCTCTCTACTCCTAAATGTAACTCGTTTCAGATTCGACCCACCCATAAGAGTTGGTATGTAATTGATCCCGAGATCGAAATCAACGGAGAACGCATCAAGAGTACTGGGCCAGATGAAACATTTGCATATCTGGGATCAAAGATGGGTCCATGGAAAGGTGCTTATAGAGGAATCGTGGTCGCCGATATAATGTTCATTGTGAAGAAAATCCGGCAACTGCGACTGAAACCTCACCAGAAGATAGATCTAGTCATTACATACCTGCTTCCGAAATTCATACACGACCTACTGATGTTTCCCCCGAGTGCATCTGTACTAAAACTGTTAGACTCTAGTTTAAGACAAGAGGTGAAGGAAATCCTCCATCTCACACCGAGTACATCGACGGGATTTATTTACTCGTTAAAGAAAGATGGAGGTCTCGGGATTCCGCGCATGGAACATATTATCAAGCTTGGCACGCTTAAAAGTGGAATCAAGATGATGCAATCACAGGATGCAGCTCTACGACAAATGGCGAATGAAGACAAGACCCAGAAATTCTATGAAAACGTCACAAGCTCACTGAGAATCCAATGGCCGATTGATCTACGGGAAATCGAAACAGCAAGATTAAGACTCAAGAGAGAAGCCTCGGAGAATTGGGCCTCGTTAAAATCACAAGGACAAGGGGCCCGAACCTTTAGAGGAGACAAAGTGGGAAATAGATGGCTTCAGCAACCAAAATTACTAAAGCCATCCAGATACATCGACGCCATGAAGTTACGCACGAACACCTTTGGGACGCGAGTAGTGCTACGAAGAGCGGACCCCCGAGTGAACGTTACCTGCAGGAGGTGCGGAGGACAGGCAGGACTCGGGCGTATAGTGCTTCGGGCACCTTCAGGAAGCCCATGAGAATCAGAAGACACGACGAAATCAGGGATCTACTCAAGGACAAGCTCTCTGCCAAAAATCAAGTCACCGTCGAACATTCGTTCGGGGCATCCAACGGCCTGCTCAACCCCGATCTTGTAATAACCCACGGGAAACGGCTGGCAATCGTGGACGTTTCGGTGCGCTATGAGGACCGCAACTACCTAACTGACGCCGTGCAAGAGATAATCGCGAAATATCACAGCCTGGCGGAGGATCTAGCCAAAGAACATGGCAAAATCAATCATGGCGTTATCCCTGTTATAGTTGGGTGCAGGGACGCCATGCCGACAGAAACGCGCGACAAACTGAGCGAATTAGGACTAAGGAAGAAAGATATCCTGAAAATATCTCTGATAGCATTTCGCAGTACAATCGAGATAACGAATGCATTCATAGACTACGATACAATAGCCTAGTTAAAATAAATATAAGAAATTGCAAATCCTGATACGCAGTTAGTAGGACATGAGAAAAATTATATCGTATTAATAGTTACAAGCTCACCACCCAGGGCTACATGGGTGGCCTTGTAAGGGGTGATGTGAGTCGCCGTCGATCGGATATTCGGATATCTTGGTATCCAAATAGTCGTGTCGGCGGTGGCGGCAGAGCCGGGGGCGCGTGCCCCCGAGCGGACACCTCCACGCGGTTTTTCTTATAAACGTGCTCAGCACGGCTAAGACCCGCTAACCCGAATGGGGACTCCGCATTCCTAATTGTTCCAAACTTGTTGACAGGACTCTTCGCAGTGGTTTTGCGAAAAAAAATGGTCCAAACGAAACCCCTCGACGCAGTCTCATAAGCACTATGCTTTAGACTCCCCCCAACCCCTTTTCTTTGATCCCCAATCCGCGGTTAGAGTAGCCTTACATTAAGTGTCGGATTGGTCCTACTACTCTGGTAGTTTGACTAGCCGCTCGACTTCGGTCGACTGACTTACTTTACCTATTGTTATTCACTGATACTCGACGATGGCTGTAGCCTTAGTTGTTATAAACTGTGAAAGCAGTTATTTTGTTAAGTTTATGGCCCTACGAGGGGGCTAAAATACCTTGAAAAGTGTCCCCAGCAATGGGTTTGACACGGTAATAACCAGCCAAATGCCACGTCATCTAATTAGTGACGCGCATGAATGGATTAACGAGATTCCCACTGTCCCTATCTACTCCCTCCCAGGGTTGCAGTCTTGACGTGGAGGGAGGGCTTGTGTGTGCTAGGGATCCGTAGAGCTATGCCGGCGGGAGTTCGCTCCTGGCAGGTTTAACCATGTCGGTTTGGTCCACGGTGAAGTGCCAGACGAAACGCGACCCCCAACAGGTGAGGGGCCCTCACCTGACAGGGATGTGTTTGCCGACCCGGCGAGTTGAGGCTGCTCGTGCAGTGTGTCTGTGGGCGCAGAACTGGCTTGTCGCATCTCCTGCGGCTGAGGTGGCCACGCGCGGTTCCCTTAAGGCGGGGGAACCTCGGGCTGCATTAGCCTGCGGGCATGTGATAGGGTGCTCTGCGGTCGGTCGCACCGGTGACCTGACCGCTTCAGGGGGTTCCCTTAGGGGTTCGCCTCGACACCGCGACACCGTATGCGCCCCAAAGGGTGAGCAATCACCCATATGCCTAACCCATGGTAAGGCGTGGGGCCTAGACAGGGCGGGCTTTCCCAATCTCTGCTGGGTATTGGCGGGGGGTGGTCGTGCCTGCGCAGAAGACCTTAGGACTGGAGCAGGGCGGCTTCTGTCTGCCAATCCTGGCTTCCTTTACCCCTTTTCCTCCAGGGTGATATCCCGGGGTGGTACTATGGTGGTTAACCACCATAGTGCCTGTACCGGATGCCGCCCATTAATCTTTTTATTTTCAGGTGGGTTCCCTGGGGCGTCGTATTGGTGGCTTGCCACCATAGCGATGGTACCGGGTGCCCTACTAATCTTGTTTCTTTTCTTTCAGCTAGCGTAGGGATATAGCACAGGTTTAGACGGGTAGGACGTCCCAAACCGCTGGTGTAGGTGCCGTGCATGTGCAATGCATGGCTGTGAGGACGGGAAAAATAACGCAGTTCCGAATGGTCCGACCCGGGGGCACCGGCCGAAACCCCCGGCGTAACTAGGCTTGGCGCCGCAAGCGGCTGTGCGTCGCTCAACGTTTATTTCCGCATCGCTCGTGTGATAGAGAAATGAATGTCTTATTTAATATGGTGAGGAGAAGCTCCCGCCTGGCATCGCGCCTTCAGCCAAGTGGGCCCGCTAGTGGGGAGGTCGGGGAAGGCTCCGTCGTCGGGTTGCGCGCTCGTAGGGTTACGCGCTCAGTGGCGGCCTCCATCTCGTCGGTAACGCCTCACCGTGCCGTGCCCGGTACCGCCCGCGGGCCACGGTGCCAAGGAAGCAACATCCGGGTTGCTCGCGTCGTTTTGACTAGGATGGACGAGGTCCCAGAACTTGAAAGGTCTCTCTGGGTCGAGGATGAAGGCGCTACCGCTGGCGTCTCGCGACGACGTCAGTAGGGTAGCAGAGATACTCGAGGTCATCCTCAGGGAAGCCTGTAAGGCGTCGATGCCTAGAAAACGCGCGTTTAGGAAGTCTAACCCATGGTGGACTCGCGAACTCACCGCTCGTAAGAACATGGTGTATAGGGAGCGACGCGAGTTTCAGAGGGAGCGGCACGGGGCCTCCCGCCTGACCAAGTTGTCGACTTACCGCAGACTGCTGCGGAAGTACGGCAGAGAGGTGAGGAGGGCGAAGCTCGTTAGCTGGAGGGAGTTCGTCACGTCGCACGGCAACAAGGAGCCCTGGGGCTTCATTTACAAGTAACAGGCGCGCAAGCTCCGCGTTGAGATGGTGATCAGCACCCTCAGGCGTGGCGACGGCTTCACTACCGGTATGGAGGATACCGCAAGCACCCTCCTGGAAACTCACGTCCCTGATGACCGGGAGCAGGAGGACACGCCAGAGCAGCGTGAAATTAAGAACCGGGCCAGGGAAATGCCCGAGACCGGCGATTCGTCTCCCTTTACCGAAAGGGAGGTCGCTGGTGCAGTTAGGACTTTTAAAGATAGGACGGCTCCTGGCCCCGAACGGATGGAGGTCAGCCTGCTAAAGGCCACATCCGAAGCAATCCCCGGTCAGTTCGTGCGTTTATACAATGGGTGCCTTAAGTGGGGCATCTTTCCCTCTGCTTGGAAGGAATGCTCCCTGAGAGTCCTCCTAAAGGGCGAGGACAAGGACGTGAAGGACCCAAAGTCGTACCATCCCATCTGTCTCCTCTCCGTGCTAGGAAAGCTTCTCGAGAAACTTATTAAGCTTAGATTAGCGGACACGTCGATGGCTCCTGGGAAGATCTCTGGTCGGCAGTATGGGTTCACACCCGGAAGGTCGACAGAGGGCACTGTTGTGGAGCTGCGCCGTATGGTTTCCGTCTCCGAGGAGCGACACGTCGTTGCGCTGCTCTTCGACATCTCCGGCGCCTTCGACAATGTCTGGTAGTCGCTCGTCTTCAACGTTCTTCTTAGCTACTTTGAGGATAGGAAAATAAGCATTTGTAGCAACGCAGCTGAGGTTACCAAGCGCGCCAGTAGGGGGTGTCCGCAAGGTTTTGTCCTTGGCCTGGCGTGCTGGAACCTCATGTTCGACGGCCTTCTCGGGCAACTTGAAGATTCTCCGTCGGTGGTGGGTAAGTTCGTCGCATACGCGTACGACCTCGTCGTCTTAGTGTGCGGCGAATTTCGTGGGGAACTCGAGGCCAAAAGCCAGGCGATAGTTGACCTGATTCAAGGTTGATGTAAGGTAGCGAAACTAGAGGTCTCGAAGACCAAAACGGAGCCAATCGTGCTTAAAGAAGATATTATAAAGCGGGCCCCCATAGGAAGACGGGGAGGAGCGCGTCCGGATAGGAAGTGTAAGGCAGTTAGGGCCACTAAAGCGAAACTTGGTGATAGGCCGCTGACTATCCGACTAGGGGAAACTGGCATTAAATTTAAAAGCACCGTGAGATATCTCGGCGTCCACTTCAACAGAAACATGGGAGTAGCTCCCATGTTAGTGTTATGTTTCGGAAAATTTAGAGACGGAATAATTTCAAGTGTATTTATTTACGACGTTAACACAGGTCAACTTCTCTGACTCCCTGCGGATACTCGACTGCCCACTAAGGGAACGCAATGTAGAGGATTACCTCGAACCACACTATACACTGTCTCTATCTTACTGTCGTTAAGAGGGAAGACCTTTCGAATACATAACATCTCTTCCTCCCAAGATAGATCTATAGTCTGGCAGTCTGAGATCGTCCATATACTTATTTGCTATAGTAATATTATTTCAAAATCAGCATTACAATGTATTTAAATGAATCAACTAAACTCTCTGGTTTCGTGAAAAACAAAAAAAAAACAATCTGTTCACTCCACTATTTCTTCCGGGTCGGGTAGCGATGGGGAACCTTCCCTGGGTCGTCCTTTCCCTGTGGCTTTATTTTGATAAGTTGGTCGATGTGACGCTTTTGTATTTCCTCGATTGATTCATCAACTACTTTGTATGACAACGGGCCCGTCTTTTCCACGATGGTACCTCGCCCTTACTTCGTGTTTTTATACCGTCGAAAAAGAACTTTTTCGTTATCTTTCAATGTTCTAATTTTATGATTTGAAAATTTCTGATGTAAGCAAATCTAAAGTGGTTCGAAGTTTTCGCCCCATCAATATTTCAGCTGGTTGTAGTCCCGTTAAAGCTGATGAAGTTGTGTGTTGTTTAAGAAGAAAACGACTTAGTTTTATTTCCCAGCTCCCGTCGATAAGCTTTTTTAAATTCTTTTTCGTAGTCTGAACAGCGCGTTCCGCTCGACCATTTGACGCCGGATGGTATGGAGCGATAAATATTTGTTCTATTCCGTTTAATTAAAAAAATTCAGATATCTCTGAAGATTTAAACGATGTATCATTGTCAGAAACAATAGTTTTGGGTAATCCGAAAGTGGGGAAAAGTTTTCGGAACTCTTCAATTACCTTTTTCGATGAAGTTTTGAAAAAGAAATTTTCTTTACCCCCACCCACTTACTAGTTGCATCTACAACGATTAAAAATGGTTGTCCTTCAAACGGTTCTGCAAAAACTATGTGCAGCCGAGTCCAGGGTTTTTCGCGAATTTCTTAATTTTGAATTGGAGCCCTAGGTGGGTTGTTTTGAACAGCTTGGTATCTTGTACAGTGGCTTATCAAGTTTTCAATATCTTCATCGATATGTGGCCAACATGTGTAAGATCGTGCGTAAGCTTTCGTTGCTACTATTCCAGCGTGATTTAAATGCAAATACTCCAGAACATCTGTACGCAGTACCCTATTTCCACAAAGTACACAGCCTTTGTAATTTGAAAGTTCATTTTTAATTTGTGAGTAACCACAAATTGGCCACTCTTTGGAAGTGTAATTACATTTTTTTTAACTTTATCCTTTTCTGTTTTCAACGCTATTTCTTCGGCGTTTACCGGGTTTCTCTTGATTCCTTCAATCATTTACGAATTTTGTTATTTTCTTTAACTTTTTCGTTAAGCGGGAATCTAGAGAGCATATATACGTTGCAATGTTTTTTTGCTGGCCTGTAATGTAAATCATAGTCATAATAAGACAGAATTAATCTATACCGATTCAGTTTCGGCGAAAGCATTTCATCGTTATTCTTTTTTTTATCTAAATATTCCAAGTAAAGGCTTGTGGTCGGTGTATATTTTAAACTCACGTCCCATTAAATGTTGATGAAATGTTTAACGACTCGTACTATTGATAACACCTCTCTCTCTCTATTTGTTCATACTGTCGTTGTATCCTGTTTAACGTTTTATACATATATGATATCACGCTTTCGTTGTTATCTGGCGTTTCGTGCGCCAAAATCCCGCCCACTCCAACGGGTGAAGCATCAGCTGAAACTATTGAGGGCAAATTTTCATGAAAATGAATGAGAACTTCCGGTTTTGTCAATGCAACTTTCAAAGAATCAAAAGCATTTTGTTCTGTAGATTCTCATTTCCATCGGACATTTTCTATCAACAATTTATGTAGAGGTTCTACTATTTCAGCTCTATTTTTAATAAATTTAGCATAAAAATTTAATCCGCCTAAAAAGACCTGAAGTTCCTTTTTATTCGTTGGAGCTGGCATATTTTTTATTGCCTTTAACTTATCTTAAAGAGGTGTAATACCTTCTTTTTAAATCATATGTCCTAAAAATTCTATACATTCTACTCCGAATATAGATTTTTCTTTATTTATTTTAAGATTACAAGCCCTTAGTCTGTTCAAGACTTCTCTTAACCTTTCATCGTGCTCCCTTTTGTCTTTTCCTTGAATTTTGCAAGATTGCAATTTTTTCTGCAAGAATTGGATCGTAATCAAACATATCTTTAACGTTCCTAATACGGGTTACTTTAATTCTGATTTCATTTAACCATTTTCTCCCGATTAAATACTGTCCGTGTTTTTCATCTATCACAACCAACGGAAGTTTTTTCTTTATCTCGCCGTACGTCACAGAAACTATCGTCGAACCTTTTGTTTGGATACGTTTTTTTCCGTACGCGAAAAGATTAATCTTATTTTTCACCCATTTAGGTTCAGATGTAGGTCATAACTTTGTAAATGTACTTTTATTTATTACGGTTAAATGTGCACCATTGTCTTTTTCAAATTTTACAGGAACATCATTTATTTTTATGTTCACTGTGTATTGTTCGGTTTCTCTGGAATGTGTGTTAGAATAACAGGGCTTATATATCCATCGCTTTCATCCGTTTCCGAAGATTCGTCAACTTTATATGTGTTTGGAATGTCTTTGCGTTCGCATTAGAAGCCCTTTGTTTACCTTTCGCTTTACACGCGCGTTTAATATGTCCGACCTTCGAACATGCTAAACATTTTTCGTTTTGATAAAAACATTTTTCTGGCGTATGATTCGTGTAACCACAGCAAAAACATTTTTCATTAGATTTTTTTTTCAAGAAAACTTTCTTTATCGACTGTTCTTCGTGTTCTCGAATAGATTTTTGATGCAATTTTGTGGATTCGGCACTGTATGCAATTTCAAAGGCACTGTCTAGAGCCAGCCCCTCTTTATTTGTGTCTCTTACTGATTCCTCGTGTCGTCTGCATAGGTAGCGTTGGAGCTCTTCATCTCGAATGCCTGCTACGAAACGATCACGTAACATGATATCCAAGGGTAATTTTCCACCTTCGCCATCGAATTTACAGTCTTGTGCCAACACTCTTATTTCACGTAGGAAATCTTTAACGCTTTCATTTTCCCGCTAATCACGTTTGTGGAAAAATACTCTGGATAAGAGTTCATTAATCGAGGTGCCGAAATATTTGTTACATTTCTTAATTATCTCCTTGCAGTCGACTTGTGTCGGTGGTTTGGGCGCACAAAGACTTTTAATAATTACATAGGTTTTAACACCTACCTCAGTCAAGAGTGTCGACCGCTTTTTCTTTTCTTGAGTGGTAGAATTTGCTTCTACATATAATTCGAATAATTCAACATAATATTCCCACTTTTGACTTTCTGAGTCGAATTCTACCAATTTTCCGATTTTTTTCCATTTTTTTTGTCTTCGCTTAGAGTTTCTTCCCTTATATCTTTCACTTTCGTTCTTAAATTTTTTCGGATTGTGTCTAACGTCTCCCTTTCATTATATGTTACCTCGTATTTTTCACAAGTTTGTATCAGATCGTCTTTTGAATACTCTTGTATCCAACTAGTTTTCTTTTCACTCATTAATTGTTCTATTTCACTCCAATTTATTGTCATTCTACATTCAGTTCCACTAATTAATTACGGATATGCACACGCGGCTTCGTTGATCCTCGTCGCCTTTGTTATGTTTCGGAAAATTGAGAGACGGAATAATTTTAAGTGTATTTATTTACGACGTTAACACAGGTCAACTTCTCCGACTCCCTGCGGATACTCGACTGCCCATTAAGAGAACGGAATGCAGAGTATTACCTCGAGCCACACTATACACTATCTCTATCTTACAGTCGTTAAGAGGCAAGACCTTTCAAATACATAACAGTTAGGTATCTCAGCGGCAATGTCGGGTCGCTGTTTAGCAAGCTCGGTAGACTGACGCGAGCCCAGTGGGGCCTTCGTTTCGAGTCGCTCTTGGCGATATATCGGGGCGTGTTCGTCCCGATGGTCGCCTATGCGGCCCCGGGATGGGCTGACCTTTGCTGGCAGGGCGACCTGAGTGCTCACCTCCGTTACAGGCGCTTATCGCACGGCATCGGGGCCGCGAATGTGCGTTGTCGTGGGCGTGCTTCCCGTCGACATTTTGCTTCCCGAATATCGCGCTGGGTATCAGATTAGAGTAGCGAAGGGCGCCGAGAACGCGCAGGTAGTTGTTCTGGGCACGCAGAGCAAACGGGTCGCGTACGAGGAAATCAGGGAAGAGGCAGTGCACTTGTGGCCGTCCGACTGGGAGGCGTCGGACAAGAGTAGGGTCACATATGCCTTCTTTTCTGACGTGATTGACAGGCTCGCTGCGGCGCAGTGGGTCCGGCCCACCCACTACGTGACCCAGGCCCTCACGGGCCACGTTAACTTTCGGGAGCGCCTCGCGGGTCTTGGGCTTGCCGATGGCGGAGACTGTGTCTGTGGTGGGGGGTTGGACACGGTAGCGCATTTTACCCTAGGTTGCGTCGAATTCAGCCCGCGGAAAGTAGCCCTGCGGGACGCAGTACGCGATATTGCATGGAAATGCCCGGAGGTGGCGCATAGCTTTGTGTCCACGCCCGAGCTAATCAACGTTTTTGCGGATTTCTGTAGTGAGTGCCTTCCGATTAAGGACCTCTCCGGGTAGGGAGGGAAAAGTCAAATTGGCCAGGGAGAGCGTTCCCACGGCCGCCCTCAAGGTCGTACCTGCTGTCGAGCGGGCCCGAATTCATCAATCATTCACCGCCATTTCACTTCATAATCACAAACTCATTTCACCACCCCTCCACCACCGGATCCCACCCCTTCCGCCCTTAACAGGGTCAGAGCGTGTGTCCGGGTCGGGACACAGTGGGCGGGTCTCCCCGTGGTTCCCCGTGTACGCGAGGTGCCACCGAACTTCCAGCTACCGCTGAAGAACCGGTGACACGCCGTGACTAAACCGCCCATCCTGCGCGTAAGCCCGCAGGCGCTGCTGAATTTTTCCTGGCCCGCTTCTCCTGGCATGGTTGTCACCGCTGGTTAGTGGATGGAAATTATGTAGCGTATGCCCGCACGGGCGAGGTCGCACAGGTACCGTCCCTTTGCGGGGCGGGCCTTCACATTTACTGTTTGCAATGTACCAAAGGTACCGTTACCTTTGAACTGTGTGGACGTATGTGACGACGCTCCGTGGTTTTTCGGTGTTTCAAGTAGTTAAAACAACAGTTTCGGCTGACACAACGATTGTGAGTGGTGCAGTAAGTGGTTTTGAGTGCTTTGAGATAATAGAACGCGTTTTCTAGTGCGAAATTATTTCAAAAACACTGTATGAAGTGGCGGAATTTTCCAAGCGATGCGGCGGCCGTCTTGGCGTCAGGGCGGCCATATTGGACCAGCGGCCAATCACCGGCGAGCGGCAGGAGTGGGGCAGCCGGACTACCAGGTGACGTAAGTGGAAAGTCCGTCGTGTATAGTAAGGATTCAGACAAGGCGTCCGGCATTCTAACGAGACTTGACAGAATGTCAGCCCGCAAGGCGCGTGACGCAAAGCTTAGCGCTAGGCGCTATGCTAATGTAAGTAGTGCTGAGAAGTCAGACTCCGGCGAATCGGCGGCGGCTAGTGTAGCTAGCAGCATAATTGTGGGGAGTGCTAGTGACATGGAAGTCACTGTGGCGTCCCCAAAGAGAAAGGCGGGGAGTTCTCCATCTGAGGATAGTGGTGGAGAGTGTAGTAACGCGTCAACGTCAAAGAAGCCCCTTAAAGCTGTAAGGAAAGCAGGGAAGGTAGAGGCTAAGGAAAATAAAGAAACTATGGATAAAGATAAGGGAATGGATAAGGCTAGCGAGGTAACGGAACAGGTAAACTCTAAAGACAGGGTAGAGGGAAGTGGCCGTAAGGCCAATTCTCAGGGCGCTTTCGCGAGAGCCAAGGGGCTGGAGAGCGAGGTTATCTCCTTTTGCATGGAGCTCGCGAAAAATATAAGCAGGGATCAGGCTAACTTTTCAGCTGCTAGAGTTTCCGCAATGTCGGCGTTAGTGCAGGAACTCCTTCTGCTTAATAGTTTTCTTGAGGGTAGAGTTGCGACCCTCTCTAGGGTGACCAGCCCGCAGGTGGCGGGGACACAGGTAGCGGGAAGGCAGGCTGCAGTGCTTACCGAAGCGCCTGGCGGTCCGGCGGGTAGCGATCTGTAGGCGGGGGGGGGGGAGTAGTAGGAGTGGATAGCAGCTACAGCGCGGCAGTAGCGGCAGGCAAACCGGCCTCTAAGGTGGCGACGCTGCGTTATGCCATCAAGGCGTCAGCGAAGAAGCCAAAGACGCACATCGTGGAAGTTTTCCCGACTAATGGTGAGAGCGTGGAAAAAACGAAGGAGACATTATTTACACTGGTGAACTCGCGTAAGTGTAAACTAAAGATCAGGAATGTTAGGATGATTAGGGAAAACGGGGTCGCGATTGAGACTGACGATAAGGAGGGATTAGAAGCGTTAGTGAACAACGGGAAGCTGGCGGACGCAGGACTGAAGGTCGCGGCGGCATCGAAGCGGCGCCCGCGCATGCATCTGTACGGTGTACCACGGGCGATGGAGGAGGGTGAGGTTCTGTCATCCATTAGGAAGCAGAATTTTGCTGACCTCTCCTCGACCGAGGTTTCGGAGGAAGTCAGGCTTGTTTTTAGAACAGGCGCAAACGAGGGGGAAACAGTCAACTGGGTTGCAGAGGTCACCCCAGAAATGAGGAATAGGCTTCTTAAGCAGGGCAGGTTATATATAGGATGGCGCTCGTGTAGGGTATCTGATTTTGCGGAAGCAACTAGGTACTTCAAATGCCAGGCGTACGGGCACAACGCGAAGTTTTGTAGGAAGGACGCTGAGGTTTGTAGGCATTGTGCACAGGAGGGGCATAGCTTCGTGACTTATAAAAACAAGTCGAAGGTAGCTGTGTGCGTTAATTGCAAGAGTAGGGGTAGGTCTCACGACCACGAGTCAAAGGACAAGAGTTATCCCATATTCAAGGCGGCTCTTACGCGGTAGATCTCGCAGACTAATTATAGCTAGTCATTTGCAGTCACGCGGGGACGATGTAAATAGGGATAGGCTTAGAATAGTCCATCTGAATATGCAACAGTCTAGGTTAGTCACGGACGAAATTAGGGTAGAATCCGATAGTAGGGGTATAGATATTTTGCTTGCGCAAGAACCTTACAGCACGCAGGGTAGGATTACGGGGTTCGAGCTAGGCACAACGGTTGTGCATGGCTCCACGGATAGCGTGGGGAGTGCACAAGCGGCTATAATCGTGGGGAGCAAGGAGGTTACGGTTCTTAAGGTATCACAGCTCTGTAACACGCACTGCGTCTGCGTACAGGTTAACTCTCGACAGGGAAGCTTGTATCTTGTTAGCATGTACTTTCAGTTCTCGGACGATATAGGACCATCCTTAGACTATGATAGGCCTGGATAGGGTCTTAAGGCAACTGCGCGGTAAAAAGGTAGTCATAGGGATAGATGCGAATGCGAAATTCCCCTTATGGGGAAGCAGTCAGCTGGACGCTCGCGGGGCCCGGCTGGAGGACCTCATTGCGGGCCACGATTTAGTAGTTGTAAATAGAGACCAAAGGGTAAGTACTTTTACGGGTGGGATAGGGGAGTCGAACATCGGCGTAACCCTGGCGACCGAGAGTGCTTCGAACCTGATGAATGGCTGGGAGGTGCATGAGGCCTGGAGTAGTAGCGATCATCGTGCCATAGAGATAGTCATCCAGTGGGAAAGAGATCCAAACTCACTTATGCATGCAAGTGAAGGAGGACCCAGTAGGTTTTGTATATATAAAGCGGACTGGGAGAAATTTAGGCATGCTCTCCTAGAATTGCGAGATAGGTTAAGAGCGCAGAGTGAAGCTGTTTCTGGTCCTGAGGATGTTCACGGGCTTGCCGATGGGGTTGAAGAAGCCATTGTTGGGGCATGTGAGATCTCGATGCCAGACAAGCGTCGGTTTGCTCGATCGGTTCCCTGGTGGATCGATGAGCTGATGACGCTCAAGAGGGAGGTGCAGTTTAGGAGGAGGGTATTCCAGGGCGAGCGTGGGGGCAGTCGAGCGGCAAGGCGCACGGCTTATCACGAAGCGCGTAAAAAGTACAAGGGGGCCATCAGTAGAGCCAAGGTCCTAAGTTGGCAACAGTTTGTTAGTGATTCGAGAAAGGAGCCTTGGGGATTGGTCTACAAGATGCAGACTCGGCGCCTTAGAACGGAGTAGGTGTTGAGCTCTCTTAACGACCAACAGGTCTGCACCATGGACTGGCAGGAGGCGGCTGCCGCTCTGCTGAGGGGATTGGTACCGGATGACTGCGAGAGCACAGAGACAGAGCAACAGCGGAGTATTCGTGATGAAATAAGCACGCAATATGAAGCTGACCTTGCGCCCTCGTTCGAGCATGAGGAGATTCGAAAGGCTGTCCTTGATTCAGAGATAGTGCGGTTGTTGAATGCCTGTCTGACTTGGGGAGTATTCCCCAAGAAATTGAAGATAGGATCAGTTAGGGCCCTGTTGAAGGGGCCGGGGAGGGATGAGAGTAGTATTAAATCCTACAGTATAGAGTAAGTGAATGATAGAATAAGGACTAACAACATGACCGCGGTAATAGTACCGATGACCCCGCCTCCAGGTAGCCCTGTCGCATCTGGGCGCAGAATTCCGAATCTGGATGAGGGAGGGTAACGAGGCCGGCTAAGTGGGTCATTGCCCGAAAGGGACGGTCCCCCGTACAAAGATCTGCATGGGGAGGACAGGAATTTTTGCAGGCCTGGTTTCTTGGTGGTTGTTTGCTAGATGGTGGAGTTAATTTTGTAACATCGCCGGTATGGGAGAAACCCTCGGGAATGCCAGAGGCTGGGCGAATGCCCCTTACTCTACGTGTAGACACCATCTGTTTCCAATGTACCCTCCCATGGGTCGCGGCCTTGTCGTGGTGGGAGGGCTTGCGTGCGCTGTTGATCCGTGCAACTATGCCGGCGGGAGCTCGCTCCTGGCAGGTTTAACCATGGCGGACTGGTCCACGAGGAAGTGCCAGACTAAACGCGACCAATAACAGACGTGTGCGATGCCAGCGGATATTGAATGCCCGCTTCCCCAGCGTTGCGCCGCTGTGCCGGCTCTGGGGATAAATGAGGGGATTCGATGGATGGCGGCTGTCCAGGCCTAGCGGGTGCGTCCTCGCGTCTAGCGGAGGACTGTGTACACCTGTCAGGACTGTTTGCGAGGCTGCTGGCTGCTGGATGCTCTGGGCGCTTAGGTGCCTGGTGTACCTAGCGGCTTGTGGCTGGTCTGGCTGAGTGGTGGCGCTCCTGCATGGGGCGGGAGATTGTATATACCCGTCTAAGGCCTTCCTCCAACCCTGACTGGGGTAACCGGGAGTGGCTGGGTGACGTTCGTGAAAACGTGAAAGTCCACTGGCGGCTCGAGCGGCTGAAACTGCAGAGACAGTCGTTAAGAGGGCTGGAACTAAAGGTTTGCCACCCGATCGCCTCGGTGCCCTGGTTTCCTTCCGCCTCCTGCATCCGTGCGCCCCAAAGGATGGGAAACCATACATATGCCTAACGCATGATGAGTCATGGGGCCAAGAACGGGCAGGCTTCCCATAACTCGGTCTGGAGTGGCTGGGTGACAGTTGACAGTTGACCGCGAAGACAGATAACTTGACGTGCTGGAGTCGAGCAACTGCCACCCTCTCGCGCCGTCATCCTTTAATTCCCCTATATCCCATCCCCCTCCCAAGGGTGACCCATCGCCTTCCGCCGTGTTCTCCCGACCTGCAGGCGGGGGCAGATGGCAGGGCCCCCGGGCCCGGCACATCTGCGGCTATGCCGTGTGGACGCTGGGGCTGGGAGCATACTATTATATTCTTTTCTTTCAGAGTTTTCTTTCAGGGTCCTCACATCTTCCCATGCACCTACTCCTTCCTCGACCTCTCCGTCCTTGAGATCGCCCGTTCCTGCCCGCTTCTCCCGATCTCGGTCGGGTGAGGTGGGCGGGAAGGCTGCCCTAATGACCACCCGGGCCCTGCGCCTCCGTGGCTATGCTGCGGCAGCGGTGGAACCGGAGGTCTTATTAATCTTGTTTTTCTTTCAGCTAGCGTAGGGAAGTAGTATAGATTTAGATGGGTAGGACGTCCCGAATCGCTGGTGGAGGTGCCGTGCCTGTGCGATGCATGGCTGTGGGGAGAACGCAGTCGTGAACGGTCCGACCCGAGGGAACCGGCCGAAACCCCCGGCGTAATTAGGTTTGGCGCCTTCAGCCACGTGGGCCCGCTAGTGGGGAGGTCGGGGAAGGCTCTGTCGTCGGGTTGCGTGCACGTAGGGTTACGCGGTCGGTGGCGGCCTCCGTCTCGTCGGTAGCGTCTCACCGTGCCGTGCCCGACATCGCCCGCGGGGCGCGGTCCCAAGTAAGTAACATCCGGGTTGCTCGCGTCGTTTTGGATAGGATAGACGAGATCCCGGGATCTCTAGGTACACGTGTAGGAGTCTCGGAGGCTATTGGTAGGCAAATGAGTTCTGCGACCGCGAAAATTAGCACCGCGACCCCATCCCAAAGCCCAGCGCTGATGTCCGTTACCTCCGCGTGCGCGTCCGCGTCCGTAAAGGTGGCGGCCCTCGCACCGGCGTCGTCGTGTACGGTCGTTAGACAGAGGGCATCCGAAATCACTACGGGTGTTAGGATACTGCAGTTGAACATACGTCATTCGGCTGTGGTTACGGGAGAGGTGCGTGAGCTCGTAGCCAGCAAGCGACTGGATGTGCTGCTCCTTCAGGAGCCGTACGTTCGGAAGCTGGACGCGAGCTACGCACTTCACTGCTTAGGTACGGGTATGAGGTTGGCCGCTGACTGCACGCGATCCCCGTGGGCAGTGGTGGCTGCCTGTAACCCTAGCTTCGGGATCGTTCTCGTCTCGCAGCTCAGCTCTCCGCACTGCGCGTGTGCGGAGATCCTGACCCCCGGTTTCTCATTCTACGTCGTCTCATGCTATTTTCAGTACTCTGATGACATTGAGAAGCACCTCAGATACCTCCAAGTGGTGCTACTTGCTCTGAGGGGGGAAAGACTCGTGATCGCGGTAGATGTTAACGCTAGGCCGTCACTCTGGCGTCCCCATAGCACTGACGAAAGGGGGGAACAGTTTGAGCCGTTGATCCGTTCGTTCCATTTGCAAGTTGTGAACGTCGCGGGTCAGCTACCTACCTTCATGGTGGCTGGGAAATCGTCGTTCATCAACGTGACCCTGGTTTCGCCCTCGAAAGCGAGGGAGGGGTAGAGGACCAGCGACCACATCTCGGTCGACGTCAGGCTGAGGGTGCCAAAGGCCGCAGGCAGTGACGGGTCTGCAGGGAACTCTAGGTTCGACACTCGTCGTGCCGATTGGGACCTGTTTACCCAGAGCTTGATAGATCTCTCGGGGTCGAGGCGGGAAGCGCTAGCGCTGGCGTGTCGCGACGACGTCTTTAGGGTAGCAGAGACGCTCGATGTCATCCTCAGGGAAGCCTGTAAAGCGTCGATTCCTAGAAAACGCGCGTTTAGGAAGTCTAACCCATGGTGGACTCGCGAACTCAGCGCTCGTAAGAAGATGGTGTATAGGGAGCGACGCGAGTTTCAGAGGGAGCGGGACGGGGCCTCCCGCCTGACCAAGTTGTCGACTTACTGCAGACTGCTGCGGGAGTACGGCAGAGAGGTGAGGAGGGCGAAGCTCGTTAGCTGGAGGGAGTTCGTCACGTCGCACGGCAACAAGGAGCCCTGGGGCTTCGTTTACAAGCAACAGGCGCGCAAGCTCCGCGTTGAGAGGGTGATCAGCACCCTCAGGCGTGGCGACAGCTTCACTACCGGTATGGAGGATACCGCAAGCACCCTCCTGGAAACTCACGTCCCTGATGACCGGGAGCAGGACGACATGCCAGAGCAGCGTCAAATCAGGAACCGGGCAAGAGAAATGCCCGAGACCGGCGATTCGTCTCCCTTTACCGAAAGGGAGGGCGCTGGTGAAGTTACGACTTTTAAGGCTAGGACGGCTCCTGGCCCCGATCGGATCGAGGTCAGCGTGCTAAAGGCCGCATTCAAGGCAATGCTCGGTCATTTCGTGCGTCTATACAATGGGTGCCTTCAGTGCCGGCGTCTTTCCCTATGCCTGGAAGGAGGGCTCTCTCAGAGTCCTCCTAAAGGGCGAGGGCAAGGACGTGAAGGACCCAAAGTCGTACCATCCCATCTGTCTCCTTTCCGTGCTAGGAAAGCTTCTCGAGAAACTTATTAAGCTTAGATTAGCGGACACGTCCATGGCTCGTGGGAAGATCTCCCGTCGGCAGTATGGGTTCACACCCGGAAGGTCGACGAAGGACGCTGTTGTGGAGCTGCGCCGTATGGTTTCCGTCTCCGAGGAGCGATACGTCGTTGCACTGCTCTTCGACATCTCGGGCGCCTTCGACAACGTCTGGTGACCGCTCGTCTTTGACAGCCTTAGAAAGCGCGATTGCCCGAAGAACGTCTTCAACGCTGAGAACGATATCCTTTTCTCGTCACACTAGACAACCTGAAAAGATATCCACCTGGCGCGGCCTGGGTCATTGGCTGCCAGGGCCCTAAAGTAATAAATTTTAATAGGTTAAGCGCCAGTTAGTTTTAAGAACTAACAAACGTTCTTCAAATAATTATCGGCTAGCTAAGCCATGAGACGATTGCAAGGTGGGTAACCTGACGACCCAAGGAAAAGAATTTGCAAAGCCAAAGACACAGTATTCGAAAAGAGAATGTAAATTTATTAGTTGGACTTACTTGCACAATATCGGCAGTCGTCGATTATAATATTCAGTCCTTCAATATTAATTCCAGTTAATTCATTCCATTAATTCAATCAATATTTCCAATGGTTCAATTCAATAATCCAATTTTCCAAGTTCACAATATGTCAATTTCAATTGTTCCAAATTCACAATTTCAATATATTAGAGACAGACAAATTACGAAGGCGAGACTCCTCGAGGGCTAACTTCCTCGCTATTCAACTGACGAAATAGAAGTAAGTAAGCATTAGGCGATGTCTATTTTACCGGCTCGCTTGTTGCTTGACCACGTGGTCCGTTGCCGACGCTCGGACTGGCAAATCAATACTCCGACGTATGCGCGTTCAGCCTTCCAGTGTATTTGTCAAAATACCGGGCCAACCATAGGTTGTCTCTCCGTCCCTCTCACGTGGTACCTTATATGAGTAGGCAATAGACCCGCTAGTTCAACGATTATTCTTGACATATAATAAATTATATTACAGGTAATATAAGTAACTTACGCTACCATAAATAACACAAATGACATAAATCCTATTTCGACAATTATACCTTACTCGTAAGTTCGTACCTGCGAGCGCTCGAGGAGTTTCAGACGAGCGGTGACGTCAAGGGGAAGGATGAAATTGTTTTCCTGTCACAACGTTCTTCTTAGCTACTTCGAGTATAGAAAAATAAGCATTTGTAGTAACGCGATTGAGGTCTCCAAGCGCGCCAGTAGCGAGTGTCCGCAAGGTTCTGTCCTTGGCCCGGCGTGCTGGAACCTCATGTCCGACGACCTTCTCAGGCAACTTGAGGACTCCCCGTTGGTGGAGGATAATTTCGTCGCATATACGGAAGATCTCGTCGTCTTATTGTTAGTGTGCGGCGAATCTCGTAGGGAACTCGAGGCCAAAGACCAGGCGATAGTTGACCTCATTCAAGGTTGGTGTAAGGTAGCGAAATTAGAGGTCTCGAAGACCAAAATGGAGGCAATCGTGCTGCTAGAAGATTTTATAAAGCGGGCCCCTATAGGAAGACGGGGAGGAGTGCGTCCGGATAGGAAGCGTAAGGCAGTTAGAGCCACTAAAGCGAAGCTTAGCTCCGACTAGGGGAAACTAGTATTAAAGTTAAAAGCACCGTGAGATATGTGGGCGTCCACTTCGATAGAAACATGGGAGTAAGCTCAGGGAACATGCCAGGAAATCAGGGATAAGGCAGTGCACTTGTAGCAGTCCGACTGGGCGGCGTCGGACAAGGGTAGGGCCACATATGCCTTCTTCCCTAACGTGATTAAAAGACTCACTGCGATGCACTGGGTCCGGCCCAGCCACTACGTGACACAGACCCTCACGGGCCACGGTAATTTCCGGGAACGCCTCGCGCGTCTCGGGCCTGCCGATGGTGGGGACTGTGTCTGTGGTGAGGTGTTAGACACGGCTGCGCATTTTATTCTAGGTTGCGCCGAATTCAGCCCGCAGAGAGTAGCTCTGCGAGACGCGGTACGCGATGTCGCATGGGAATGGCCGGAGGTGGCGCGTAGTTTTGTGTCCACCCCCGAGCTATTCAATGTTTTCACGGATTTCTGTAGCGAGTGCCTTCCGACGAAGGCACTCTCCGGGTAGGCAGAAAAATTTACATTGGCCGGGGAGAGCGTTCCCTTGGCCGCCCCTAAAGTTCGTTTGCGCTGCGTCGGCATTAGTTTCTGGGACTGCCCTGACTGTCAGTCGGAGGCCTCGGGAAAGGGGGCGCGGACCCGCAACGTTCGCGGGCCACCCGCACAACCGGGCGGTTTAGGGGTTTCACATCGGTCATGTGAATGACCTACCCGCCGGGTAGGTCGGGTCCGCAAGTCAGAATCGTAACGGCTATCGAGCGGGCTCGAATTCATCAATCAATCACCGCCATTTCATTTTATAACCACCCACTCATTTTAACCCCATACTCTTTTACCCATCCACCACCACATTCCACTCCTTCCGCCCTTCAACAGGGTCAGAGCGTGTGTCCGGATCGGGACACAGTGCCGAATTTCCGGCTAACGCTGGGAGACTGGTGACACGTCGTAACTAAACCGCCCGTCCTGCACATAAGCCCGCAGGCGCTGCTGAATTTTTTCGTGAGGCGCTCCTTCTGGCGTGATTACCACCGTTGGGTAGTAGATGGAAGTTTTGTAAAGTATGCCCGTACGGTCCTTTACATTTACTGTTTGCAATGTAGCAAAAGAAGGGGCAATAAACCAATAGCTTCCATACCTACATAACTCGTATATCCTTTTACCCATCATATCCTTTCTGAAAATAGCGAAAGGGAAATTAGGTGAATAGGTTCTACGACTAATCAACCTGAGCTTCCTACCGAGGAAGTATCCCAGTGCCGGTGGTTATTGGCGCGGGCCTAATCTCAAGCTCTCCATTGTCTGCGGTTACGGCTTCCCGATTGATGTTGCGTATTTTGTAACGATGACCAGTACGTTTACGAGGTAGATGCATTGCTCTTTGTGCGTTCGTGTTGTTCTTCCGGGGTGTCAGCCAATCGCAGCACTTTCGCCTCCGGATAGTTCTTTGACAGAAATATATGCAGAGGATCAGTGTGAGGAAACCCTGGACGGATAATCCAACGACGGTCCAGTAATGTTGCTGCTGCTCGTTCCACTTGTGTATTCCAATTTCCATGATCTTTCGTTCGATCTCGAAGAGTGATTCACTGTCTTCATGGTATTTCCACGATTGGGGTTTCCCGTTGGGTTCATCCGGTATTGGTGGCAATATCATTCTATCTGGGATATCCTTTAGCGATGGTGCTATCAATGTTACGTTTAAAATAATTTCGAGTGCGCAGAAATATTGCTGCCAGCTTTTATAAGCCCTGATTCCTATCAACGTTGCGCTGCACGTTCGTCCGACGCAATTTGTACTTACAATTAGACGAAATACTCCTGCCCCACTCAACTCTTCTGTAGTGTCAATGAGCCCAGGGCAGAGTATGTGTACAGCTTCTGGTTGGGCAAGAGAGTACAACCAACCCCCTTGGGCTGGCAGGTGTTTCGAGAATGGACCATGCCATGGAGTTACACGCACGTTGCACTGCTGATAAGCTGACATCGATGGTCGAATCAGCATTTCTATTTCACATTGCTCAGTCACAGATACTTTTTAGATAGGTGCTTCTATGGTGCATATGTATTTGAAATTAACTGCACACACGCCGCAATATATTACAGTCCTCCGAGATAGCAATATACGGACCGTCCGGAGTTATGTAAGCCGATCCCATCTGATCTTCTGCCTGCAGCACCAGCCATCGGCGCATGCGGTATAGTTGTTAACGCGTTCTGTCGAGTAATGGCATGTGCAGTACGATAATGAGGCGGCCTTGATGGAACACTGGGTCAGTGTGTATTATTTGCGCCAAGAATTCTCCCCTTAAAAACTCCACGGGCAACGGAAACTCGAGTTCCGGGGCTTGAAATTGTATTTCCCGGGAAATCGCTGTTAACTGATCCGTATGTAGGATCGCTGGATCATATCATCCATCTCGCGCTGCAAAAATCACTCGAAGGTATTCCTCGCCGGCTTTTACGTATTGCTCTAGTTTTAATTGAGTCTGATACGCGAATTTTGAT